>JAGYYJ010003198.1:0-175023 GCA_019671005.1 Hibiscus mutabilis
AAAGAAAATATATTAAAATAAATAAATAAAGATGAGATGTGAACTGCCGTACAACTTACCAAAAAGTTAAATATACATACTATATAAAGTCATATATAGGGTGGAAAAACCTAATTCGGCCTGAAAACCCGACTAAAATTGATCGATCTCCTATTAACCCGATATTGACACGACCCGAAATCAATCAAACCGAAAATAACCTACATAAATCAACCGAACCAAAAATCAACCGATTCAACGTCCTGACCTGATACTAGAACTAAAATCACCATAGACCTGAACTAAAACCAAACCGAACCAGACCTGAAACGAACTTAAATCGAATGTAGTTAGACCCGAAATGACCCAAACTAAAACTAAAACCAAACCGAATGACCCGTTTGCCACCTCTAGATAGAACTGATTCGGCTCGAAAAATTCGAAGCAGCGTTGGAGTTTGCTCAAGAGGAACTTGCACCTAGGGCAGAAGAGAATGTAATTGTTCTTGGTTAATGCACGACAACTTTGATTATGCATTCTTATTTTTTTTTTACATTTTGTGTAACACCCTAAAATTAGGCCTAGTTAGAATTGGGTTCCGGCGATCAAAAACCCTACATTAAAAAATTAAACCATTTGCGTTGACCTTTGACCAAGTGGTCAATTGTTCAAGTATTGAACCCTAATTAAGCATTGTTATTGATTAAGGACCATATTAAAAACATTGAAACATAGTTTAGTGACCAAATTGTAAAAATTTAGACTATTGAAACAAAAGTGTAAAGTATGGAAAGTTGAGGGACTAACCTGCGATTAGCTCCTCTCCAAGCCTTGTCACCACCTATATGAGACAAGGACAAAGGATTCCTTCAAGTGAAGGAAAGGCCAAATTTAAAATTTAAAATAAAAAAAAAAGACGAATGAAGGAAGCTCTCGTTTATTGAAAATAGGTAAGCACCTTAGTCATCATCTTCTTCCTCTAGCTATTGGCAAGCAAACACATTCCATTCCCCTACCAAACAAGCACCTCTATTGTTGATCATACCAAACTTAAGTTTTTTTTTTCGATTCTATATCATTCCTATCGATCTAACAAGGTAAACCCCTTTATTGATTATTGATTTCCATGACAAATTCGTGGTAAAATCCAAGTTACAATATCATCCAAACTTTATTGACTAACCATGGAATCCAAGCTTAAAATTCTATTGTTTTCATAGCTAGAAATGACTATGGATTTAATTATTGTTATTGAAATCATAGAAATCATTATAACCCTTGTTCCATATTTTTTAAATAGCTCAAAAGGTTCACGGTGAAGATTCGCCTAATCCGTTAAAATTCGACAAGCAACGAAACAAGAGAATAATCATCCGAGAGCCTTGAAAGCTTCGGAAGTATCGGTGAGTGTAGTTGGAGTCTTGAGAATGGCTAGATGCCTTCCCGATTTCATTGTTCATTGATTATTGCATTGTCATCATCCCTACAAGGTATGGTTATATCGAAACCTCATTATTGACATCCATTGTATTGCTCATAGAATTGTTGTTGACTACCTCACTAGGCTAAATAAGCCTAATGCATCTCATTTTCATGCCTTTCAAGTTAAAGGATATAAGCTTCGAGGATCGAGAACGAATCAAGTTTTGCAAGTCACTCTACAAGACTATGTAATGTTCCTCTCGTCTATAAACTCCTAGAACGACGACATAGAGTCTAAGTATACATAAATGACCCATTTTGATATGTTTATGTGTTGGTTATATGTTTGCTTTAGTTTAAGATAAAATGGACCTATGAGTATGTTGAAAGTTAGTAAAATATGTTTATTTGGCTCTAAAAGGTGAAAACATGGTAAACGAATTCACCCAGCCTTGAAATTTTACATATTAGTAGATTTAGGTTAAGCAAGGTTGCAGGTAAAGTTTCATAAAATTTGGACATGATTTGATAGGCCAAAATGGATAAAAGCAGACATAAATTGTCATTATAGACCCTGTCGTACCGGTACGAGTATGCATTTTGGGACCTGGTCAACGCTGGTCAACATGGCGTATCGATACTACCTTGTGTGTATCGATACGAGAATTCAACACTGGAATTTTATTGTGGCACCGTATAGGTACGTGTGGGACTGTACCGGTACCACTGTTCAATCAATTTGAAAATTAGGTTTGGCGTACCGATAATAAATTAGACTGTACCGATCCCTTCATAGCGTCGTTCTCCCGTACCGATACGACTTAGGCTATTTTGGTACGGTAAAACGCTACTAAAATTTGTTGTTAAGTGAGTTATGTATTGCGTACCGATACAACTTGTTTTCGTACCGGTACAGACCCTTCTTTGTAACGGTAATATCGACCATGGCATAGACGTATTGGTACGACCTCTTTGAGTACCGATACCAATACAAGTAAATCAGTTATAAGCTTTGGAAATGAGTTTGGTAAATCACGAAATGGTCATTGTTTATTAAATGGCTTAATTGGCTAGGTAAATGACCTCTGAATGGGATAAAAATTTACCTGCTCACTCTTTATAAGTTGAATTTCATATTGGCAAGTTTAATTTTTGAAAAAGACCTCTAATTTATAAAAATTACAATTTGGTCCCTAAAAATGATAAATATTGTATCGGACCAATTTAAGATCATTGTTTCATTATAGAGTAATATTGAATCATTGCATCGTATCATTGAATTGTCATTGAATCATCGAAATTACTGTACCGATTACCGTTATCGTTTACCGATAGCATCTCCGACCCGATTTCCTTCTAAACTGGGAAGGGGTGTTACATTTTGTATGTATAGCCTGCAGTAATCGGTTTGTCGAATATGACGATTTCTATTGCAGGAAAGCATTTTAGAGGAGTTGGAGAGGACTGTTTCACTCCTGGCTTTCGAAGACATTTCAAAGTGTCCGGTAGGAGAGCTTCTTGACCAATTGCAACGCCGTAAGACGGCGAGCGAGGTGAATGCAAGCATTCTCAGCAGCCAGAATTATGAAAAAGGTTTGCTTGCTGTTGCTGTCGTTATTGTCCATTTTCTCTTATGGGAGATTGTTTGCAAGTTAGTCTACCTAGTCCGCCGGCGACGTCGTTTTAGCTCGTTGCTGCTCCGGTTTCTTATTTATCTGTTTGTCTTTCAACTGAATGCGGTCATATTACTAAATTGAATATGCATGAAGATTTCAAAGTGCCTATCAAATGTATGCCTGATATCGGATCGGTGAATGCCCGTAATATGATGAATCCTTTCTAACCCCTTTACTTATGTTACCTGGTATTCCTTGTTTGCTTGCTGGAATTCAGACCCAAAGCTTGATAGGTTGCTAAAGATGCTGGTATGGGTTCAAAATCAACTGGATGAAAAGGCTTTATGTCCTCGGATAAGCGATCTATGGAGTGCCAAACTTGAAGTCAGACTTGAATTCAGACCCAAAGCTTCATAGCTTGTTTACATAGTTTGTTCTTAGATGAAGTCAGTCGGTGCCCTTGTACAATTCATGATCCATGCATTTGTCCCTTTTTGACATTACACCAAAAACATAGGTAGAAAAGAAAACAAAGGCTTAATCAATTTTCTCCCATTTCAGACTATGTGTATTTGCATAAAATTTTGGAGTTGGTTAGGAAAAAGAGCAAACCAAGGTCCCATGGCATTGGGATGTCGGATTATGACCAAACTGACAGACAAATGATTTCTTTTTCTGGTTTTATTGTAGATGGGATGGGCATCCTATTTTTAACCATTAGCCCCCATGTGAACCCACACCCCACACACATGGATAACATGCAAGCAATCGTAAATGTATATCTTTTGGTATGATTACAATATTCGACTTATTGATCGATTAATTTAGATTGAATATTACAGATATCTATTGTAGCCTTCACGCTCACAATATTAAGATTTAAACTTTTAACTATATTTATAAAATTCAAGTTTGCATTCTACTGGACCAATTGATACTTAATACGGTAAACATATACATAAATAACAATTAAAAGAACTATCATTCGAACACAACAAATAGTCTCAATAAAAAATAATATTTATTTAAAGAGACCTGAGTTGAATCACTCATTCAATAAATTCATAGTGATGGTAATTTATCAATGTGTGTTTTTCCTGAAACATCACTTTCTTGCCTTTAAAATTCAATCTTTCCCACACGGCAATTTAAGTTCATCCTTTTATAAAATTTGACTTCTGAACAGTTTTTGTTAAATTGAGTTTAATTATATTTTCAGTCCATGCATTCTTCACAAGTTTAAATATGCTCTCTTTAATTTTAGGATTTTTAATCATTTACTCTTTTTATTTTATAATTGAAGTCTAATTAATATAACACTGTTAAAGGGATTATGTTAAATTGAATTATATGACTTATTTTAAAAAAAAAATTTACTCAAATGATCAATTTAAAGTTTGTAGAAGCTATGTAGACTCTGTTAGAGACGGAGTTGGATCAAACTTTAAGAGGGGACAAAGACAAATTAAATATTTAAATCTAAAATTAGGAGAGATAAATATCTTAGTTGATTAATATTTAAATTAAAAATGACCTAAAATGACATTATACCAACAAATTTGAAAGGATCAACAACTCTTAAATGTAACGATTTTCATCACGCTTTTTTTTAAATAGAGTTGGAAAACCTTACACAAACTCATATTTTCAATTTGCAACCTTACAATCCTAGATTCAATACTTTTAAATTTTTTATTTGCTTATTTGGCTTTCCACGTGTGTAGTATTAGCCGCATAAGCTACTTTTTTAAAAAAAATTATGTCTCATAATCCATTTCAACATAAATTCTTTGAGGATGGTTATCAATTGGAATTAATTGTTAAGTCAAAATATTAGAATAACTAAATTCATAGGATTAAAAGTAAAAGGACTAAAGTCCAAATACATAAAGAATACAAGGACAAAGAGCATAATAATAACGCTAGAATTTTAGGATCAAAGTTGTAAAATCACAAATTTTGACGAATTAAATATTTAATATTTTTAAACTCCAATTTATAAAATATTTTTTTTAAAAAACACAAATAAAAATATTATGAATGTGTTAATATTTTAAACATAATTCAGAAATAACATCAGTTCACAAATATATGCAATTTTAAACTTTAAAAGAAATAAAAAAAATTAAATTTAAGAAATTTCGTAATTCGTCTTTCTCGAGTGTCACTGAAGTGAAACATCAATTTTGGAGTACAAGGAAATTTATAAAATCAACAATTTTGATTTTCTCGGGAGGAAAATTGGAGGAAAAAGACAAGAAAACCTAAATAACGTGGGTTAAGAAGGGGACCAAACCGACACGTGAACACGTAGAAGACAAAGGGTAATTAAGGAATAATATATTTTTTATTTTAGTAGGGAGCTATCAAGTTCACATCAAAATTTTGATTCCTAGCTTTTCTTGGTAGATTTGCGTTCCCAATAAAATTTCAAAAAAGTTTTCGATTTTCGCCCATTTCTTTGTTGAGTCTTGAGGAAGAGTGTATCGTGAATTTGGTTATCATCGCAGTTCCAGTTCCAGTTCCGATTCCGATCTCGTTTTGGATTTAATTTCTTGGAAAATGGCGAAGCGTGGATATAAGCTTCGTATCCTTCAGCTTAATTTCCTGTTTTCTTTTTGTTATTGTCTTAGCTATTGAAAATGCTTAGCTTAAACTAGCTTAATCTAGTTCAGAAGTTAGTTCTTAGCTCTTTTTTGGCATTCTTATTACGATTTTCAGTTCAGTTTTTTTTTTCTAATTTTTTATTGGTTAACCGTAGTTGTGTTTGCTAGCTAAGAAAATAGGGGGAAAGGGAAAATGAATTGAAGTCACAAATGGAATTTTGAAGCTTTTATAAAGATTTATTCTTTAGCTGATAATGTTAGTTTGAGCTCAAATAATCTCAAGTTAAAGAGTAATTTTTTCCCAAAAATGTTTGCTTCGTTTATCTAAAGATTAAAATTTTAAGGCTTTTGGAGGTTTTTTATTGATCTATTTTCACTAGTATAATTCCTTGACAAAATGAATGTAGAGGAATTTGAGGCTCATACTGCCAGTGTGAATTGTTTGAGTGTGGGGAAAAAGACATTTAGGCTTCTTATTACTGGTGGAGATGATCATAAAGTTAATGTTTGGTCAGTTGGGAAACCCACTTCTTTAATGGTAAGTTTTATATGTTTCTCTTGTACTTATATTCTTGCCAAGTTTAGACTTCAAATGAAATCTCTTATGCAGTGATAGTTTTTGTCCCTTGAATTCGCATTTTTGATCGATAGATGCCAATAAGATTAATGCTGTTGTGATAACTTGAATAAAAGAATAATGGTCTATCTTTGTGCGATGATGTGCAGAGTCTTTGTGGTCATACTAGTCCGGTCGAATCTTTATCTTTTAATTTGGCTGAAGTCTTGGTGCTTTCTGGTGCATCTTCGGGTGTGATAAAGCTTTGGGATCTCGAAGAAACAAAGAGTAAATTTTCGATTCCTCCTCAGGAGATCATAATGTTCTCTATCAGTTATTTGCCAAATGAAAACCAATATTGGAGAAGAACTCCTATTCTTTGTTTTCAACTTGTAAAAAGATTAACATTTGAATACCGATTACTTTTTTTGGATAAGTAGTATATCATTATCTAAAGAAGCAGGGGAAACCTGCTACCAAATAACTCAACAATGATCAGTACTGCTATAGTGAATTAAAATTGGGTGATAACTAACTTGTAAAATGGTTGACGTTGTTCTTGAAGTGTAGTGGTTCGTGGACTTACTGGTCACAGATCTAATTGCACTGCCATGGAGTTCCATCCATTTGGTGAGTTTTTTGCATCTGGTTCTACGGACACAAATCTAAAGATATGGGATATCAGAAAAAAAGGATGCATTCACACCTACAAGGGACATACTCGAGGCATTAGCACAATTAGATTCACTCCTGATGGCCGCTGGGTAGTTTCTGGTGGATTTGATAATGTTGTAAAGGTAATTAGAGATTGCACCATCTTCTGTATGAAATGAGTCATCGGTTCTATTTGTCTTATCATTTTATCCTGTCACTGCTAAACAGGTGTGGGATCTCACCGCTGGAAAACTCTTGAACGAGTTTAAGTTTCATGAAGGACATATTCGCTCCTTAGATTTCCATCCTCTTGAATTTCTCCTCACCACAGGTAAGATTTCATTATGATTCGGTGAGTTTGTCTTACTTGCATTTCATTTTCTATATTGCTTGCCGTTGCCATCTTTGGTTAATCATAGAATTCCTTAACCTAGTTCCAAAGATTTAATCTTTTTCGTTACAGTTTTAATCATTGATTAGGAGAATGACTTTTCAGTCCATGTCTTATGCATTTTTCTTTTGCAAATGTGAGTTAATACGTGTATGATAGGTAATCTAACTCTATCATAACTATGTAGTTTAGTTATAATCTAACTCTATCATAACTATGTAGTTTAGTTATAATCTAACTCTATCATTGTAAAGGATAAAAGTTCAATCCTAATAGGTTAACTACTGTGTAAAAACTCCTCTGTAAAAGTCTATAAATAGACTTCTTCTCTTGTATCGAAATATAACAAGAAGAGTATTCAAACTCTCTTTTCTACATGGTATCAAGTTAGGTCGATACTATCCCCTCAAAACCTTTTTTTTCTTTTCCTTTTTTTTTTTCAGATCTACATCTCTCCATGACTAATTCTCGATCCCGCTACATCGTAAATTAGCTCTCAAAACGACCCTCGTTCATCCGATTTCCAACTCTCGGATGCTTCTCTTTCTCCCATTACATCCTATAAACTAAATGGAAACAACTACCTTCCTTGGTCTCAATCGGTCATGGTGTACATTACGGGAAGAAGGAAAGCTTCCTATCTCTCGGACTCAACTCCTGTTCCAAATGAGTCCGACCCCACCTACTCTAATTGGTTGAGTGAAAACACCATGATAATGTCGTGGTTAATTAATTCCATGGTACCAAATTGAGAAAATTTCATGCTTTATCAAACTGCAGTGAGAAATTTGGAATCTTGCCAGAGATACTTATTCCAGCGTTGACAACACACCGTAACTCTTTTGAGTTGAGAATAAGATCAAAGATCTCGGACAAGGGGAGGTAATAAAGTGGCACAATATTTTGGAGTCCTAACCAAATCTTTGGCAAACAAATAGATCTGTATGAAGCTAATGAATGGAAGTGTCTCGATGACATTAGCTTCTACAATAAGCTCAAAAAATCGAGGAGGGTGTTCCAGGTTTCTCAGATGAATGGAGAATTTGATGGAGCCAAAGCAGCAGATTTTAGCCACTAAACCACTACCTTTGGTTCGAGAAGCCTTTTTTAAATCCAAGGGAAGAAAGCAGACTTTCCCCGATGGTGCGTGTGATCAAAGAAATGTAAGCTTCGCGCTCTTCTTACAAACGCCAACTCGGGAGTAAACAAAGGAGGGGGAGACCTTGGTGTGACCACCGCAAAAAAAGGTCGGGCATGTGATGGACCAATGTTGAGGTCGCATGGAAAAACAAGCAGACCGAAGCCTCCTAAATCCAGATTCCGAAAAGAAGCCCATCTTGCATCTTCTTCGAAAATTCCTCCAGCAGCTTTTTAGTAGACAATGATTGAGGAACTCCAATGATTTTTACTCACCTATCATCTAAACTGTTCCTAATGCCTTAATGACCATCAAGGTAGTATTTCTTGCTTAGCAACAACTAGTGCATTTAATTGGATAGTCGATTCGTGCCTCGATCATATGACAGAAATCCTACACTCTTCAACAATTATAGTAACCACAAGTCTCCTTCCTCCATAAAGATAGCCGATGGTTCCCTTACTTGATAAAAGGGAGTGGTTCATTCGATTGAGTAGCAAGATCATATTGTCCGATGTTCTTTATGTTCCCAAACTCACATGCAATTTATTATCTCATTAGCAAATTGGTTCAGGATATTAAATGTGAGGTTAACTTTGGGGTTCTTGGTTGTTGTGTTTTTTGAGCACAGTGTGGCTCAAGACGGTGATTGGCAGTGCTAAGGTGTGTAACGGCTTATATATCCTTGATGGCCTACCCTATCCGAATCCTTCTATTTCCAATTGCTTTAGAACATCGCTTTTTCTAGCAGTTTCCCTTGAATGATATTATGCTTTTGCATCTTGATTAGGACATCCAAGTTTCTACTACCTTGCAAAGTTGTTTCCTAATTTCTTCATTAATAAAAATCCCTCTTCTTTTACTTGTGAAGTATGTCAAATGGCTAAACATACGAGAAAACCATATGTTCCTTCTCACTATAAACCTACTTCACCATTTTCTATCATACACAAAGTGACATTTGGGGCCCTTCTAAAGTAAAAAACATCTACTGGTTCTAGATGGTTTGTGTCGTTTATTGATGATTTTTCTAGAACAACTTGGACCTTTTTGATGAAAAGAAAATCAAGTTGAGAGAATTTTTAAAAGTTTTTATCACATGGTCAAAACTCAATTCGAGAAACAAATTAAAATAGTGAGGAGTGATAATGGGAGTGAATATCTTAGCAAATCTCTTGGGTATTTTTTCAAGAAAAAGGCATCTTTCATCTTACTTCTTGTGTCAACACCCTCAACAAAATGGAGTGGCGAAAGGAAAAATAGACATTTACTAGAGGTGACTAGGTCCCTATTATTTTCGCCAATGCACCTAATTATCTATGGGGAAGCTCTTCTTCATCGCCACCTACCTAATCAATAGGATGCCAAGCAAGACACTAGGATTCAAAGTACCCACTGAAACTCTTTTCCAAAAATTTCCACATTTCAAACCATTATCCTATGTTCTTCCTCTTGAGTTTTTGGATGCACATCTTTTGTTCACGTGCATCACAATAATAGGAGTAAACTTGATCCTAGGGCTCTACGTTGTGTGTTTATAGGGTATTCATCGAGTGGAAGGGTTACAAGTGTTCTTGCCCCATTACCAAGAAAACCTATATCTCTTTTGATGTTACTTTCTTTGAAAATAAACCTTACTTTTTGCAGAACTGAAATTGGGGAGAGATACAAGGAATCTCAGCCCTTGCATGATCCATGACCCATTATTTCCTTGCCTATTCTTGATGTAAGTACCTTTGCTCTACAAAATACTTCTTCCGAGCCTACTTGATGAAATTGTGAGTACTAATCTTAATCCTGTAGACACACCTTCTCCACAGTCTAAAACTACAGCCCTTATACAACACCTCCTCCGGTGATTAAAACTATACCACATACATCACCTAACTCTCCACAACCACCGAGAAAGACAACTCGGTGTCTATACAAGAAGAAAAAGAAACTTGACCGAGGCGGTTAGTCACCTAACACTTGCCAAGAACTAGCTTTGAGTCCCGATGCTTTGGAGACAGGAGGTAATGTTATTCCACAAGATTCTACTATCATTAACTTAGATGAGTTTCCGATTGCTATTAGAAAGGGGTAAGGAAATGTCTTGCTCATCCTATTAATGAGTTTATTGCCTATGGGAAATTAATGCTGGATTCAAAGCTTTTACACTAACATTGACAAAGATAAGAATTCCCAAGACAAAGTGGAAGAGGCCTTTAACAATCGAGAATGGAGGAAAGCAGTTGAAGAGGAAATTGAGGCATTACAAAAGAACAATACGGAGCATGACAGATCCGCGAGGAAGGAAAAAGGTGTAGGGTGTAAATGGGTCTTTACTGGTCAAGTACCATTGGGATGGGAGTGTTGAGAGATACAAGGCAAGGTTGGTGGCTAAAGGGTTTACTCAATCATATGGTGTAGACTATCAAGAAACTTTTGCACTGTAGCAAAGTTAAACACCATCAGGATATTGCTTCAAAGTGGCGATTAACAAGGATTGAAGTCTGCATCGGTTGGACATCAAAAACGCATTTCTAAATGGTAGACTTGAGGAGGAAGTGTGTACATGCGCAGGTTCCACTGGTTTAGAAGAGAAGACCACAACAAAGACTGTGCAAATGAATAGATCATTGTACGGCTTGAAGCAATCCCCTAGAGCATGGTTTGACAGGTTTGCTAGAGCTATGGTTGAGAATGATTTCAAGCAAAGTCAAGCGGACCATACATTATTTAGAAAAGCTACACCGGATGGTAAGATAACTCTCCTAATTGTCTATGTTGATGATATCATTATTCTTGGTGATGACATAGAAGAGATAGAGAAGTCAAAAACTGTTTCTAGCAAAGGAGTTCAAAAACTAAGGACTTAGGAAGCCTTAGGTACTTCTTGGGAATGGAAGTTGCAAGATCAAAAGAAGGGTTAGTTATCAACCAAAGGAAATACATTCTAGATCTACTTACGTAAACCTGGAATGCTCGGGTGTAGACCAACAGAATCTCCAATGGAACCAGTTTGAAATTCAAGAAAGATGGAATGGGAATCCGGTGAATAAAGAGTCCTACCAAAGGTGGTGGGAAAACTAATCTACCTCTCACTCACCGGACGACATTGCATACTCGGTGAGTATAGTGAGTCAACACATGAGTAGTCCTCGAGAAGAGCACATGGAGGCAATCGATAGGATCCCGAGGTACTGAAGTTTACACGTGGTCCGGACTTATTTTTAAAACATCCGCAGTAACTATAAAAGTCTACACAGATTTAAGTCAAGGCGGGAGAACTAATGGATAGAAGGTCCGTGAGTGGCTATTGTACGTTTGTGTGGGGAAATCTGGGTCACTTGGAGAAGTAAAAAGCGGTGTTGTATCTAGAAGCGCAGTGACGAAGAATTGAGCTATGGCTCTTGGAATATGTGAGGAATGTGGATTAAAAAACTCCTCACCGAGTTAGAGTTGGATGGAAAGTTAGAATTTGAGGTTTACAAAGTGATAGTCAATCAAAGAATGAGCATTGCCAAGAATCCCGGTGCAGCATGACCGGACTAAACATATTGAAATAGATAGGCACTTTATCTATGAGAAGGTCAATAATGGAGTAATAAAGCTTCATTATATTCCAACCAAGAATCAACTTGTTGATATCTTCACCAAAGCACTTCCTAGGGCAAATTTGATGAGTTTTCATCCAAAAACGGGTGTACACAACATATACACGCTTGGTTTGAGGGGGGGTGTGAGTTAATACGTGTATGATAGGTAATCTAACTCTATCATAACTATGTAGTTTAGTTATAATCTAACTCTATCATAACTATGTAGTTTAGTTATAATCTAACTCTATCATTGTAAAGGATAAAAGTTCAATCCTAATAGGTTAACTACTCTGTGTAAAACTCCTCTGTAAAAGTCTATAAATAGACTTCTTCTCTTGTATCGAAATATAACAAGAAGAGTATTCAAACTCTCTTTTCTACAGCAAATAATCGAAAGTTCACGGCTTTGATCTTTGTTTCTTTTATCATTTGTATGTTGACGTACTCAATATTTCTGAACTGTTAACTCTCTTTTTGCCTTTTGAAAACAGAATTTTTGGGGAATATTTCAATTGATATGCAACTGAACTTGCAGGTTCAGCGGATGGAACGGTAAAATTCTGGGATTTGGAAACTTTTGAACTGATTGGGTCTTCGAGACCAGAGGTATATAAGCTTGTGTCTGTAGTTTGAGAAACATATTCACACTTTAAACGAAAAGAAAGTAAACACAACTCCCTTTATCGAAAATAAACCTTTCTCCTTCATGTTTATGTAAAATGTTTATGTTGCTTCTTTTCAGGCTGCGGGTGTTCGCTCTATTACCTTCCATCCTGACGGGAAAACTCTTTTCTGTGGATCAGACGATGGTTTGAAGGTTTGAACCTTCCATTCTAAAATCGTTTTGATTCTTGTCCAAATGATAAAGCAAACTTCCGAATTTCCGTTGTCATACTTGTAGGTTTATTCATGGGAGCCAGTAGTTTGTCATGATTCTGCTGATATTGGGTGGTCAACACTCGGTGACCTCTGCATCAATGAAGGCAAACTTTTGGGTTGCTCGTACTATAGAAATTCTGTTGGAGTTTGGGGAGCAGATTTAGCGGTACTTACAATCATTGTTTTCTCACATTGTTTTTCCTTTATGTTGTGCCAGTTTGAACTTGAGCAAAAATACTTCTTCTTACAAGCCGTGTGTGCACGTCTCAGAATATTGAGCCATATGGCCGAAATGACCGTTCTGAGAAGGAATTTAATCTTGAGGGAAGTTATTCTTTGGAGAAAGCTGGGAATGGCAAGAGGTCAACTTTGGGATCACGACCCCTATCACCTGATTACGAGACCAAGGAAATAAAGAACATATATGTTGATAGTAAGTCCTCCTTTCTGTTTTTTTATTCTATTATCTGGTTGGTCTACCACTCTACCTATTATTAATATGTTACCTTGGTCAGTTTTGAGTTTGACTGCTTCTCTGATGTTACATATAGACGTGAAAGGTTGGGGTACTTTAGTTTCCAAATGTAAATTTTTTAAACCCTTTAATTTGTTAAGCTAGATTTTCATCTGATATTATATTCGGTTTTCCATGAAAAGCTGCTGGCAGTAGTATGATTGCTGCACTGAACTCTACAAAAGTGGTCTCCCCGTTGGATGGCAGTGAATTAAGTAATCTCGCAACTGAGAAGCAGAGTCCTGGAATAGGAGTTCATGCTAAATCTAATGGACAATCAGGTGGCAACCCTGTCGGGAAAGAGACTACGAATTCTGGAAAAGAATCTATCACCTTTTCAAGGACAAAACCAGGAATGTTGCTCAGACCTGCTCATGTTAGAAAACCATCGGTAAACAAGTTCGAGGTCGAAAAGCCATCGGCTGCAGTTGAATCAGAAAGGTTAGACAGTGCTGAGGCTCTGAATTCTCGGACTAGGCTTGTATTGGAGGATGGAGATAGAACATCATGTGATGAAAAGGATTCAAGCGTCGAGACTGTCACAGAGAAATCCATAAAGATGTTATCACCACAGACACCCTCTATTCAAGAAGCTCGTAAGTTTTATTGCACACCTTCTTTTTATTCATTTGCAAGTCGGTTATGGTTAAACATTTGTGTATTATTCCATACCCTTGTTGTCTTTCTTGTGATAGTTTGTGGCGTATTTATTTCTTCTACAGTTGCTAATGATTAGTGTTTGATTTTTTCTTAATCATTTTCAGGTAATGAATCCCTCAATCTCAACAAAGACTCAAACTCTGTCAAATTTGTGAATGGAGGTTTGCTCTTTCTTTCCAAGTCTTCTAATATATTAAACTGAACATATTCCAATCTTTAGAACTTTCTCCCTTGGCAGTGGCTGTTGTTCAAGGAAGAACACGCAGTCTGGTCGAGAGGTTTGAACGAAGAGATTTATTAAACAGCAGTGGCGATCCGGTGACTGATGGTATACCTACTGCTGTACCCGAAGCAGATAAAACACCAGCCATAACGGTAAGCTTAAGCGTATCTTTTCTCGAAGTTTTAAGGGTTTTTGCATGATCTAGGTAATAGAAAGAAGCTGTTTAAACCAAGTAGTATAGACTTTCATGTTCACTAGATTTCTTGTGCTTTATCCTGACAGAAAGGAGGGGCACAAATATCTAAAACGCAACCTATCTCTGTCAATGATTTAAGTACCGTCGAAAGTCAAATTTCTACAACAGAATCAGCTTCTGGCTCTGAAGGAGGCATTACTGGAAGTCCGATTCCTAGAAGGGAAGCGACCCCTACTTCTGACAGGATAGTTACTGGAGATCGAATTTCTAGAAGGGAATCAACTTTCACCCCTGATAGGATGACTGCTCGAAATCAAAATTCTAGAAAGGAATCGACCTTTGCATCTGATAGGATAGTTACTGTAAATCAAATTTCTAGAAGGGAATCAAGTTCTGCATCTAGTGGCATCATTACTGGAAATCTAACTTCTAGAAGGAAATCAACCTCGGCTTCTGATGAGATCATTACAAAAAAACAAATTACTCGAAGCGAGTCAACTTCCAGTTCTGATGGGATCATTTCAAGAAATCAACTTTCTAGAAATGATATGAGTGGACCAAATGGTTTAGTTACTGAAAATCAAATTTCTAGGGGGAGATTGAGTTATGGTAATGATGCGAACGTTACAATTATCGAAAGCCAATTTTCAAAAGGTGAATCAGTCTGTGCTGATGATGGAAAGCTAACTGAAAGTCTGATGCAAATGCATGATGTATTCTTAAGTACTCTTCGGTCACGCTTGTCAAAGTTACAGGTAAGCTTCACTGTGGATGAATAGTAGCATTGAATTTTTCTCTTCTGGAATTACTAGTAACTTGTGGCAAAGACATTGATGAATGCTTGTCTAAAATCTAAATGTCTATGACGGGTCGCAAAAAGCACTTGAAGTTTATTAAAAGAAAATGGGGAAAAAGAATCTCCATCGTTGATGTTTTAATACTTCTGCTTATTGACTTGCTTCTTACTTGATAGATTTCTTTTGTTCTATGGTTGGATTTTGTAATTGGTTTTGTGGTAACTTGTAGGTGGTGCGACATTTTTGGGAAAAGAATGACATTAAAGGTTCCATTGGTGCCCTGCGGAAACTGCCGGATAATTCTGTGGGTATTTTATCAGAACATTTCATTTGTGTTTTGCTTTATTCTGCTTTTAAGTAATTTAGGCTTGTCACCCGGATTCTCTCTTGCTTAGACTTGATAACTTCTGGTGCAGGTGCAAGCCGATGTGATCAGTGTTCTCATGGAAAAAATGGAGATTCTCACCTTGGATCTGTTTTCTATCCTGCTTCCCGTGCTTATGGGCTTATTAGATAGCAAAATGGAGAGGTAATTTCGGAAGATTAAAAGTTTTCGTTCTTTCAAAAACTCAACATGAAACTTGATTTAGGAATGCGGATGTTTTCGGCATTTTTCCACATTTAAACAATGGGAATTTCTACTTGTGATGCTCATACGGATTTCTGGATTACGATATGGATACACAGGCATGTAAATGTCTCCTTGGAGATGCTCCTGAAGCTTGTAGCAGTTTTTGGTCCAATGATACGCTCAACTGTTTCAGCCCGGCGTGGTGTTGGTGTTGATCTTCATGCTGAGCAGAGGTTCTGCCTTTCAGTTTCTTTAACTATTTTTATCTGTTTGATGAAGCCACAGTGAAGTATGAACTAACCGTCTTTCAAAATCCGAACGCAGGCGAGAATGCTGCAATCAGTGTTTCATGCAGCTACAAAAGATTCAAAAACTTCTTTCACCGCTTATAAAGTAAATCTTCTCTTAAGAGTAATTGCAGGTCGACATCCCAATAATAACTCGATATCTTAACGACAGTGTACATATCATCGGTTTCTTTTTCCTTTGTGATTCCTACAGGAGAGGCGGTACAATAGCAAGATGTGCACAGGAATTGAATCTAGTTCTTCAAGAATGACAGTGAGGCCACCGTATAACACATCTACCACCGAAACATGGAAAATGTGGCTGAGCCTGAAATCACTTATAAAGGTCGTTTTGTCGTGGCCATGTCCGTATCCAGACCGAGCAGCGACATATCTCGAAGATGGATGAAGACAGGACGTTAATCTCCCATGTTTCTGGATTTCCTGGTAAATTCCCATGCCATTCTTTAATTCAATAGAGTGACGTTTCTAATCTTTTTGTTAAAAAATGTATGTAAGCTTGTCTCCAAGTCTAATGAAATATATCACTTCCTTGAAGTTGTTGACAAAGGATCTAATCCAAGTCTAATATCATGTATATATCTTACGTGGATCACATTAGTTTACAACATGAAGGACCAATAGAAATTTGCCACATGGATTATAGTTAAAATAAGCATTTATGTAAATTAAAGGCTAAATTACTCAATTAGCCCGACATCTCACACTTTCCTTCACCATCATCCAACTTCAATTTCCCTTCGAGGTAAGTTTTAAAGCTGTTCCTTAAACTTTCATGTTCAAGGTAAAATTTGAACTCTCGGCATCGAATTAATGCAAGAGAATTTTATTTTTGGAAAAAACTTTGATACATATGCCGTGTAAACTTTAGTTTACACATGCCTTTTAGTTTTAGGGGTTAGGATTTTAGTTTAGGGTTTAAGGTTTAGGGGTTTGGGTTGTAGAGTTTAGAATTTAAGGTTAGTGTTTAGGGTTTAGAGTGTGGGGTTTAGTTTTTTAGGGTTAGGGCTAGGAATTTAAGATTTGAGTTTTTATAGTGTAAATACACAGGCTTGTGTAAAATTAATTTTACACAGCCTGTGTATCAAAGTTTTACCCTTTATTTTTTTTATATTTTATTTGAACAATTTCTACCTAGGGAAAGGAAAATTTTGCTTCTACTGGGTCTTGAACTCTCGGCATCGAATTAAGGCAAGAGAGTTTTATTATCTAACTTAAACCCATTGTTATTCATTAGAAATGTTATATATATATATATCCGAATTTACTAAATATTAGAACTCAATAAATATAATATTTTTACACTAAATCTATATATCAGTACCCAATTTTTAATATACTGGTATAATTACATGATAATATTTGTTTATATTTTTTTTTATCAGTATCCAAATTTGATTACAAATCAACTGGCATTCATTTCTCGAACATCCGAGTCTACTAAATATTCGAGTTCAATAAATCAATTTCTTTACAATGAAAATCTCAAAAATGTAGAATGAATAAATTAGATTTGGATTTAAATATCAAGATTCATTATTTACAAAAAGTAAAATAAGTTCAGATAACATGTTCAGTTTTTGAATAATGAATATCCGAGATGACTCTAAACCCAATACAAATATTTACCCGAATCCAAATATTATCAGAATTTACAATATCAGGGACAAAATCTTAACCGGACATGAAACAAATGTCTGAATTCGCAACATTAATATCATCGCCATCCCTATTTCTTCTTAAGCAGAGTTATAATGGTGGGCAGCAGCGGCAGAAGGATGATTATAATTAAGACAATCGCAGCAATGATGGCGATGCACGTCCATTTCCTCGAGCTCTTTTGAAGTTCCCTCGCTTCTTGAAGCTGCTCGGTCCCTCGTCTCACGAAGGAGCTGGCAGTTGCAACATTGCTCTCGATGTCATTCAGTTGATGGCCTTGAGCTTCGACGAGTGCCCCCATGTCCAGGAATATCTGATGGAGCTCGATCAAGTTCTTTTCGATCTCCTTGACGGCGTCGTGTCGCTCTTGAATCTCGGAGATGGTGTCCATAATTTGGCCTCTCCCTTGTTCTTGGATCGCCCTTTGGAGGAAGCTCTCGCTTTCGCCGCTCGAGATCAAGTTCTCGATCGTGTCCTCGTCGGGTTTTTGTCCCGTGATGGTGAAATAGCGTCGCTCGACGGTCTCTTTGTACTCTGCCTGCGTCCTCGCTCTGAAACTTTGAAAGTCATCCATCATTGTCTTCAGTTTCTTCCCCAACCCGCTAACGACCGATGTCCTGGTCCTGTCGGAGGATGATCCGGGACCGCAACCCGGCGCATTACGTGCCACGGCGTTGGATTTATCCAGAGCTTCGAGCTTTCCTTTAATGACTTTCACTCGTTTGAGTACCTGTTCGACATCGGTGTCCATCCGAGAACGTAGCTGTTTCATGGTCTTGGCATTGTGCGCCGTCTTGCATTCCTCGTTGGCTTCTTGTAATGCTTTGTAAAGCTTCTCGACAACTTTCATATCTTCCTTAACATTCTCGACATCCTCGAAGAACTTGTCGAGGTTAACAGTTTCGGTTCCGGCTTCCACATCATCTATCTGCGCCTGTTCCTTCAGGTCCGTGTATTTCCTGAAGGAACTGGAGATTAAATCGTTCATGTTGCCTGAAATCCTCAATAAAAACCACTCTCTTACAAGAAAAGGGTTGATGTTGGTGGTAAAGGACTAATCTAAATCTCTTATTTGTAATGTCTTATTTTTGGTTGGGTTTAAGGCTATCTTCCTCTTCATTGACTGCTAACTGGTAGGAATTAGCAATCTGGGAGGAAGACAGGAGGGAAACAAAACTGACAAAAATCAAAGGGAAACTAAAACAGAGTAATTTAGCTTATTTTTGTAGGAAAAAAGAAATGAGAAATAGTTAATCTAAAAATGGGAGAGGACCATTTACTTGGTTTGACATCCTTTCTTGTTGTCCATTGGTTGACCTGTTCTTCCCTTTTTCTAACCATTCATCCCACATTGCTAAATAAGATATGGGGCGTGAGGTTTGTTTGAGAAAAATAGTTAAAATCTAAATATGCACATTCTCATACCGGTTGCTGATGCAGGTCCCGAGATTGGCACAGTTGCTGGTTTTTTTCCTCCTTTTGAGCCATTGCCACTTGCCAGTGTGTAACGGAGTGAGTTCTGCTGCTGCTGCTTGCGTGTAGTTTCTGCTTCTTTTTGCGACTGTTTCTTCTCACGATGCAGCATGAGGGTGCGGAAGCGTCTGTTTGCTTGTGTTTGAGGCACGTTAGAAATTGAGATCTCAATTTCGTTTTGCTCCGACCTAAAAAGTTTGCAATGTGATTACGTTAGTGGATTTTTTTTTTAAAAAAATGAAAATATGCGGTGGATACGAAGAAAGCGGACCGCATAAGTATCTATCTTTATAAATATATACTTTGAGCAAAGGTTAGAATATAAAATTGAATAATTCATAGAAATCAGTGGAGTGATCTCAGTAGTAAAGGATGATGTATTTCATTCAGGTGATCAGAGTTCGAGCACCATGTGTACACAATGTGTGCGCGTTATTAAAGGGCTAAGAAAATTGAACATACATTACATTCGTTATCTTTTTTACACCTTTCTATTTGGGGATAGAGATGAGCATTTCACCCAACCCAGTTCAATCGGGTCGGGTTGTTGTAAAAAAATCGGGTTTGAACGGGTTTTTATTAATGGTAAGGTTGGGTCTGGTTCGAGTTTATGTCAAAAAATATCTGACTCGACCCGACTCGAGATTAATAGTGTAAATTTCCCCTATTTTTAGGGATATTTACAATAATGCTCCATCTTTATTTTTTTTACAATTAATCCCTTATAATTGAATTTTTTTATAATTCCCCTTAAAATTATGTTTTTTACAATTAGGCTCTTAAAATTGAATTTTTAACAATTAGATCCCTAAAATTATTTTTTACAATGAAGTCCTTAAAATCGATTATATACATATATAGGTCAGGTCGGGTTCAAGTTGATATATATAATTTTTGGGTCGGGTACACCAAAAACCGACTCGTTCTTGGGTGGCTGAATGCATAATACACGAGCAACCAGGTCTATGCCGAGGGTGCTTTGTGGTGGGTTGAGATGAAGCAGGGAGAGCCTTGCTCTCTCACTAGATAGCTTAGGTTGGCACGAATATCCAACCCCTTTGAAGCATCTATATTTTGTGAATCCCGGTTAGCAGCCTTCGTACATTTAAGAGGCTAAGATATTGAGCTACAATGCTTGGTTCGGGAAAGATTTGGAGTTGAATAAGATGGAAGTCAATAATTATTCGGATCAGGTTAGAAACGAATATACGTCATAAAATTTGGAAAAGATTCATCCTAAGTTGAAGGCTATTACTATTTAGGACGGGACGAAATTAGGTGCATAATATTTTTTTCGGGTTAAGATTGAGACGGTTAAAATCCAACTCGTCTCATCCCGTGTTCATCCTAACTTAAAACACACTAAAGTAAGTAGAATTATTAGACAAAGGAATGGTGTGTGTATGCTATCATGAACGCATCCGGTCAACCTCCAACTTAACCTCACTCTACCTTATCCCTTCCTCCTTTTTCTTTTTTGATTCCCGCTTAATTTTGTCTCCGAACTCAAAGATAAACCGAGAGAGTGCCACCATACCTTTTAAAAATTTTAAATTATATATAATTTAAATAATTATTTGTACTTTTTATTGATAATTTAATTTCGTACTTTTAACCTTTTAATATAATTTAAAAAAAAATGTACATCTAATATAAAATCATACGATTTGTTCCAAATCCCATTTTAGGCTCCAACCTCAGCCTCGTCTTTTGTAAGGCTGGATTCGCTCCAACTTGGAACCACCCCAATAGGGTAAGCATAAAGGAAGTGATTTATTATAGATTAATTAATGAATTTACATATAATTTCACAACATTTTCCTTCAAATCATTAGAGGTGAATATGCATTAAAGACAAAAGTCGTTATCAAAGAAGAAGAAAATAAACATTTCAGCCACCGGCCAAGCTACCTATAAAACGTACACAGGTCCTTTCCACCGCCCACTCATGCTTATGCTATTATTTGTTTAGAATTATATAAACCAACCTATTTTGTGGTTCATTAATTCAAGAATTTCAACTTGCTATAAAAATGTATTTTTTTTATCATTATATTCAAATATAAAATAATATTTGTATTTAATTTTAAGTTTAAATAAATTTACGTAACTTACAAATTAAGTTGTTTAGACCTGAATTATCTAGAAAAAATACATTATTTTTTACCACTGAAACCATTCCTCATATTCTTTTTTAATAATGACGATTGCATTTTATTAAAAAATAATATAATGTATCACAATTATAATGTACTCATAAAAGAGAAAAAATACGGATTAAGTCCACAAAAAAATATATACAAAAATAAAACATAGATCCAAAAGTACAAAGAAAAGCAAACTCTTCGCTTAAGATTGGTGTATGTCATCAAAGAATTCAGAAGCCTTCATGAATCTATATTGTCTATATCCAAACGAGTCGTTTTACGAGGTAAAAATGAGTAGTGAGTGAACCAAACTATCAAGAAGATTGCTTTGATACACAATTCTAATTATATTAGCAAACAATCACTAAAAGGGATTAAATTTTCTATGACCACCGATAAATCTAAATAGAAAAATAATTGTTGTGAGAATCTTTGTACGGGCACCAAATGATCAATAAGGTATGTGAAAATCGTGTCAAACAACAGAAAAAACGTACCACAAAAGTAAAGAAAAACGTGACACAAAAGTAAAAAAAAACGTGACACAAAAATAGAGAAAAAGTGTGTCACGATAGATGAGATTCTTATTGAAAATTAAAAAAACTTAAAAACTATGATAAGAAACAAAAAAAATAAATATCAACAGTTGACAAACATTAAAAATGACGATGTCTTCGACTAAAGAGAAAAGAAATGAAAAAAAAACTGTGGCGCTGAGGGAGAGAAACCACTCCTTATGTTCTAAAGATGCATCATTTAATGCATACTGTATGTTTTATATACTAAATTGAGTTAAAAGAACAACGGGATGAAAACAAAATATAATGATACACCATAATTGATTGAAACTTTGATTTTATATATATATATATATATATATATATATACCGCTGAAATTCTTTTGTCGTGGATGCTTTCATTAAAAAATAAATAGTTGGACATGAAATATACTATATTCATATGGATAGAGATCAAACTTTAAAACTTTAATTATATTTAAAGTTAAATCTGATCAATTTTTTAAATAAATAAATAATAAAATAGAGTAATTTTTTGATATTCATGTCAAGTAAAAAATTACACAAATTCACGTGTTTACGTTTTAGAAATTAAAATATGAATATATAACTCTAAAACCTAAATTTTAAACCATAAATTCTAACACTATATCTTAAATCTAAATCTTACAAACTAAATCCTTAAACTCTAAACTAAATCCATAACCCTTAAAACAAAAAGATTTGTATAGTCATTAGGGGTGTGCAAAAAAATATGATCCGATTGATCAGATCCGTTGATCCAATCCGAAATTTCGAATATTCAATCTGCTTTTATTTTTTGGATAATTCAGATAGAATATCCGAAAATTTTGGATCGGATACGGATAGTTATTTCACATTCGGATTGGATATCCGATTATCCGATATACGAAAATTTAAATTTTTTACAGATATAAATCTTATTGTATTCAATATTTTTACTTGTTATATATGAAAAATTAAAATTTCCATGTATACAGATCTTGTTATATTCGAAAATCTAAAATTTTCATAGATAGAACCGTCAAATTAAAAAATAATTAAATCAAGTCATAAATTTAGATATTCGGATATCCGAAAATTTCAGATCAGATACGGATCGCTAACTTGCCTCCAAAAATTTCGAATATCCAAAATTTTGGATCAAATAAGATTGAATATCTGAAATGCACACCCCTCATGTGTATCGAACTAAGATTTAATTATTTAAACAAAATGTTATTTTTTTTCATCGCCCGATTTTAACCTTGTTTGATGACAGAGATCAGGACGGGGACTGAGATTTGTTTTCTATTGTCTAATTATGAAGAATCCTTTGGTCATCAACGTTTGGTTTACAGAAGCAGTTGGTTACATCGAATGATTCGGTTCCAGGGCGGCACGGCCCACCACCGTTGGATTTTGTTGCATTGCCTGCTTTTGTCTTGCCGCCCTGCTCTTCAAGGCATTCACTCTTACCAATTACCATCACATCCCCTTCTGGGACCATCTCCATACCAAACGTAGATTAAGGGCCCAGATTCGCCTGTCAGTATCTGACTTCTCACAGCCACTTCTTATTTATTCAGTGTTCCACTTGCTCACATTTTTAAAACAAAAACCTGTTTTTTAAGGTATAACAGCACCTGGTAACTAACGACTACGGATTATAAAATTATTCGTTCCCTGACTCGGTGTGCCCCAATTCGACTTATTGGATTTTTTCTTATAATTTTTGGGATCAGGATGGGATGAGTATTTAAAAATGTAAAATTGGGGCATGACGAGTTTAGATATGATATGAAAAGTTCCTGCTCCGTTTTGATATTTTTTTATTTTTATAAAAATATCACTATATATAAATACTTTTAGGAGTTTCAAACTATTTTTTAGTTTGTGTTTATTGTAAATTTTTGTTAGATGTTGTTCGAATTTTAACATATGATTCTAAAAGTCAATGGTCGAGTTTATTTTTTTAAATATGTATTTTTTCTTCATATGAGTAATTTAATTGATTTTATTTTATTTTTTATATAGTTTAAAGTCTGTAAAATTTATATTTTATAAATATAATGGTCTTTCGATCGAATCTAACATTTATCGTTGACGAAATTTAATATATTTTTTACATTTTCGTGTTGGGTCAGGTCGGGCAGGTAAATTATTATTTTATTTCTGAGGCGGGGCGGAGTCAGATTTTGGATTAATATATCGGGCTGGTTCGAGCAGCCAAAAACTCGTCCCGTCCCGTTGCCATCCCTACTAACGACTACCAGTTCAACAAACATGTCATCGCACCACCTCTGTGAGCTCGACTCCACCACCGATTTCGTCGCCTCCTCGCAGCGATCCGAACACCAGGCTCCTCACGATGCACATACACGTACGGTTCATGTGCAGTTTCGGCGGCAAGATCCTTCCTCGGCCGCACGTTAATCAGCTTCGGTACGTCGGAGGTGATACTCGCATTGTCGCCTTCCATCGCTTCACCCCCTTCTCCTCGTTCCTAACCAAGCTCTCCAAACTCTCAGGTAATCCACTAAACCACAAAATTTAAAAACAAATTTGCTTTTAAAAAAAATAATTTCTGAATTCTTATTTATTTGGTTCTTTGATTAGGAATCGGCAACGTGAGCGTTAAGTATCAGTTTCCGAACGAGGATCTTGACGCTTTGATTTCAGTGACGACGGATGAAGATCTGGAGAACATGATGGAAGAATATGATCGGCTTGCGCAGAATCAAAACCCTCGGCTGCCTCGGCTTCGCCTTTTTCTTTTCTCCAAAGGCGATGACGATTCACGAGCCAGTAGCATCACCTCACTTCTCGACGGCTCGGTTAATCGTGACAACTGGTTCTTTGACGCGCTTAATAGCGGCGACGGTAATTCAAGGCTCGAACGTGGCCGTTCCAAGGCTTCCTCGATAGTATCCGAAGTGCCCGACTAATTATTCGGGTTGGACAACTCCGACTAGACCCAACCTCGTGACCCGAAATTAAGGACACGTCAGCTTATGTACGAGAATAACTCGGTTTCGGACCCGGGCTCTCCTGCCCCGGTTGTTTCTTCTTCTCCCTTTTGTTCCACGTCGTCGGTTCCTAATGTACCTTCGGTGAGTAAACCGGATAACCCTGAACCGGTTTTGAAGTCAAAGCAAAACCAAACAGAGAGTTTCGTGGAGCAACCCGTTTCGCAGCCAACGACATATTCGGGTACCGGGGCTGCTCCTATGTGGCATTATGTTCAGGATTCTCATTATTCTGCTCCTGCCGTACAGTCAATGCCCGTTTATTATGTTCCGGGTCCTGCACAACCCGGAAACCCTCATGCTCAAGTTCAACATCAACCCGTTCAAATCCGTGCGCAGTATGTCCACCAGTATCCGACTTCATCTGGTCAAACACCCGCCGGGTATCATCAGCAAGTTCGTGCTGGAGTGGGTCAAGCATACGGGCGGCATCGCCCGTGGATCCTTATGATTCGACATGGAGAGTGGGTCCTGATGGCGCGACACAAGTATATTATGGAGTTAGAAGTACGGGTCCGGTGGGAGTTTACCCACGAATGGTGGTCCCCGGCGGGAATGAATTGGGTAGAAGTAGGTCGGATATGACACAGGGTCGGCTCTCCTAATAAGGAAAGTGATTATTAATATATTTATGTCCATAATATGGTGGTAATTTTGTTTTAAAAGGTTGATTTTATATAATAAATATCGGATTCGAATCTGGAAGGAAACGCATTAGAAAGATAATTATGAATTTCTGATATAATATTTGTAAATATTCATGAATATATCGCCTCTATCAGTAATGTGTGAGTTTTGTAAATAGGAAAGGTAATTGTTTTGCTGATTAAAAAAATTATTTAAACCTGTTGAGTGATTTTAGTGCTAAAGGATAATATGTTTTATTCAGGTGACATGAGTTTGAGCACTATGTGTACACGGTGTGTGTCTTATTAAAGGCTAAGAAAACTGAATAGATATTACCATGCAATCACATTAGTATATTAAAAAAATTGTTTTGCTGATTCACCAACTAATATGTTAATGAATCAAATCTTTAAAATAAAAAATACCTCAAAAGCTTACTCACGATTTGCAATCCAATTTGCTCCGATTGGCATTATGCACCGAAAGTTGATTTAAGCAACTTGCTATGCAATTTGCACCGTTTATTTTTTGACTTTCAATAATATCCCACTTGAAGATTTGGTTGGAACAATTATATCTTCACTCCATTCTTTCTACCATGTACCATTCATGTTGCTTACGTCTCTAACAGGCCACAAGAGGATCGATATCAAGCAAACTTATCAGTATTTATTGCCTTTGTCATGAAATCCGCTATGTTATCATTGGTATGAATCTTCTACATATCTACCATCCCTCTTTTTTCCACTTTCTCACGGATGAAGTGGTACAGGACCCGAATATGTTTTGTTATTGAGTGAAAAGCATGATTCCTTGCAAGATGCAGGGTGCTCTAACTGTTACAAAACAAAGAGACATTCTTTTGTTTGTGCCCGAGCTCCTCCAATAGCATTTTCAACCATATTGCTTCTTTACTGGCTTGTGTAGCTGCTACATATTCTGCCTACGTTGTTGACGTAGCCATAATCGACTACAGTTTTGAAACCCAGCTTACAGCTCAACCAGCAACAGTAAACACATACCCTGTAGTAGATTTGCTTTTATCCAAATCTCCTGCATAGTCAGAATCGACATACCCGCTGATAAGAAAGTATGATCCTCTGTAACATAATGCAACATTTAAAGTCCCTTTGATGTATCTCAAGGTCCTTTTCACAGCATTCCAATGCTCTCTGCCTGGATTCGCCATGTATCGACTAGCCACTCTCACTACTTGTGCAATGTCTGGTCTTGTACAAATCATAGCGAACATTAAGCTTCCCACCGCTGATGCATACGGTACTCGAGACATCTCCATCTTCTCTTCTTCACTGCTAGGACTCATACTGGAGGATAATTTGAAGTTAATAGGAAGAGGGGTAGAAATTGGCTTACAATCTTGCATGCTGAATCGTGACAAGATCTTCTTCAAGTAATTCTTTTGTGAAAGCCAAATATTCCTATTACTTCTATCTCGATGAATTTACATCCCTAGAATCTTGTTTGCTGGTCCTAAGTCCTTCATTTCAAATTCCCTAGCCAATCGTGCCTTTAATTCTTCAATATGATCTTTGTTGGGGCTTGCAACCAACATGTCATCTACATACAACAAAAATATAACAAAATCGTTTTCACCAAACCTCTTGAAGTAAACACAAGAGTCTGCATTAAGTCTATTGTATCTAAGGCTCATGATGAAGGAATTAAATCTTTTGTACCAATACCTCGACGTCTACTTTAGATCGTACAGAGATTTGTTCAACTTGCAAACCAAGTTCTTATTTTCTTTTTCTTCAAAACCTTCAGGCTAGAGCATATAAATCTCTTATTCAATATCTCCATGAAGAAAAGTTGTTTTAACATCTAGCAGCTCTAGATGTAAATTCAATGTAGCACACATTGCCAGGACTACCCAAACTGTTGTTAGTCGAATCACTGGAGAAAAGATTTCATTGAAATCAATACCTTCTTTCTGAGCATATCCTTTGACCACCAGTCTTGCACGATACCTCTCCACTCGATCGTCACCATTTCTGTTGATTTTGAAGACCCATTTGTTACCAATTTTCTTCCTTCCTTGTGGTAGTGGCACAAGGTCCCATGTATTATTTTTATGAAATGCTTCAATTTCTTCTTGCATTGTCGCCATCCACTGTGAAGCATTTGTGTTGTACATTGCCTCCTAGAATATTGATGGCTCACCGTCCTCTGTTAAAATACAGTATGCAATATTACCTTCTATAACATAATCTGAGTGCCAATTGGGACGTCTTCTCACACGATCTGATTGACGAGTTGTTGAAGCTTCAGAATCCTCTGGTTCTGGTTCCTCGTGCTATGGTTCTGCTTTAGAACAATCTCTCTATTCAAATTCATTTTCAACATGTATCTGTGTAGTCTCTGACTTTTCTTTTTCAGTGCTATCATCTTCTTTCTTTCTTTGTAGCTTATCTCCTACAAAGATAACATCCCTGCTGATGATCACTTTGCGGGCAGTGGGATCCCACAAGCGATGCCCCTTTACTCCATCAGCATACCCCAAGAATTTGTATTTTTTGGATTTTGGATCCAACTTTGAAATTTCTTGGGCAGTGTACATCACATACACAATACTTCCAAATACATGGAGGTTTGAATAATCAACTAGTTTACCAGTCCACATCTCCATCGGTGTCTTCAACTCAATCGCAGTTGATGGAGCTCGATTCACCAAATAACATGCAGTATTGACTGCTTCTGCCCATAAAGCTTTCTCTAGGTCTGCAGCTCTCAACATTGCTCTTGTTCTTTCTAACAGAGTTATGTTCATCCGCTCTGCCACTCTATTTTTTGAGGAGTGTATACTGTTGTGAACTGTCTTTTGATGCCCTCTTTTCTGCAAAAGTCATTAAATTCATCACTTGTATATTCACCTCCATTATTTGATCTAAAACACTTGATCTTATTTTCAGAATCAAGTTCCACTCGCGCTTTGAAAACTTTGAAGGTTGAAAACACATCTGCCTTCCTCTTAATAGAATACACCCAACATCTCCTAGAGTAGTCATCAATGAATGAGACAAAATACTTTACTCCGCCTAGGGATATAACTGGTGCTTGCCATACATCAGAATGAACCAATTCTAGAACAGCATTGCTTCTAGAATTTGATGTGTTAAACTTTAATCGATGCTGCTTACTTGTAATGCAATGTTCACACAAAGGAAGTGATACCTTTGTTAACCCATGAAGTAGCTTTTCTCCACAAGGACTTTTATTCTTTGTTCTGACATGTGTCCAAGTTTCTGATGCCATAACATTACAGAATCTGAACTACATGAGACAATAGAAGCTTCTGCCTCTTGCATACTCTCTCCCTTCAGCATATACAAATTTGCAGCTATCTTCTCACCTTTCATAACCACAAGCACTCCATGGAACTCCTTCATGATTCCTTTACGAGTTTCAATCTTGCTTGCATTATTATCCAACAATCTATAGGATAATAAATTTTTCTTCAGGCCTTTCACATGCAGCACATCTTGAACAACTTTGATTGTTCCGTCATACATCTTCAATTTGATGGTTCCAACGCCAATAATCTCCAATGTATGATCATTGCAGCTGTACATAGATCATCCTGAGATAGGTTCATAATGATAGAACCATTCTCTTCTTGAGGTCATGTGATATGTGGCTCCCGAGTCAATAAGCCATATATCTGCAAATTTTTTTCTACCTTCCATGGCTGTTGATGCTTCACAACAGAGAGCATATCCATCATCTGAAGTGTTTTCCATATTTCCTTAAGGATTGGAGTTTTTGGGTAAAATCCAAAAATCCTTCTTCAAGTGACCATTCTTTCCACAGTTGTAGCACTTTAAATTCTTCTTACTTCTTAACTTTGATCTACCATGATGGTGACTGCTATTTTGGCCACATTCTGTTGATCTTTCTCTCATCACGTTAAGGCCTCCGCTTGTTGTAGATTACCTTGTCTGTCTTTCTTGTTCTTGCGCCGATTTTCTTCTTCCAGAACAGCAGCTGCAATGTCATTGAAGACTAGATTGTTGGTAATGTTGTTGTTTGTCAAGTTGATGATGAGTTGATTATGCGAATCAGGTAAACTTTGAAGTAGAAGTTCAGCACGTTCTTGTGGCTCTATTTTATAGCTTAAAGATGTAAGCTGAGAAAATAGAGTATTCAACGTATTTAAGTGCTCTGTCACTGAAGTAGATTCTGACATCCGTAGAGTGTATAATTTTCTTTTAAGGAAAATTTTATTATGCAGCGATTTGGCCTTATACAATTTGGTGAGGTGATCCCAAATCTCCTTCGCCGTCTTCTTCTCCTCAATGCTCGACAGTACTTCATCTGCTAATGCTAAATGAAGGTATGCAATAGCATTATCGTTCATCTCGTTCCATTTTTTGTTGTCCGTAAAATCTGTCGGCCTGTCTCTGATAGCCGTTAGGCATCTATTTTTCCTTAGGATAGCCTTTATCTTCAATTTCCACAGTGAGAAATTTCTCCCGTTGAACTTTTCAATATCAAATTTCGTTGCCATAACTTCTATTTCAGATAGCTCCCACTATTTCACTATTTGACGTGAATAATGCTACCACCTTCAATGAATGAGTAATATCTAACTTACTTTCTTATGATGGAGGATCCACTTTTCAGTGGCAACTAATAGAAAATACGGTAAGTAGATATACACACTCAGATCAGGCTCTAATACCAATTGTTGCGGAATAGAATCGTCAGATAGAGCAAAATCGCAACTGATAATTTGAGAAAATAACAATGAAGATAAAGGAGACATATTTTACGTGGAAAACCCCTAAATAATATAGGGTAAAAACCACGGACAAAGATAGAAGAATTTCACTATGAGAAAATAAGAATTACAACTTCTTTTAATCTAACAAGGATAAAACAATGACAATTCTCTCTTGATAAAAATAAGAAAACAACTCTATATGAAAACTCTCTAATTTCTTTAGTATTGAGAGGATGAAGAATGATTTTTGGGATGAATTGAAATGGCAAATGGCTACGTTGAAGCTTCAATGGCAAACTTGTAAATACCTTAAAGCTTCAGGGGCAAAATGGTTATTTTTTCACACCAATTTGCAATCCAATTTGCAGCACTTTTTGACAATTTACAATCCAATTTGCTCCAATTGGCATTATGCACCGAAAGTTGATTTAAGCACCTTGCTATGCAATTTGCACCGTTTATTTTTGGACTTTCAACAGAAAATGCACCAGAAGATCGACGAAAGGAGAGTTCAATTTCCAAACTGCTTTGTACGAACGATTACCCAAAACCCTAGGATTTTTAATAACATATGTTAATCCGTCCTTAAATTAAAAAACTGAATCCTATGGTTTCTGACATATGCTAATCATGTTGATAAAAAAACATATGTTAATCCTGGGTCTTTTGAACTATTTTGGGTTTTATAATATCAGGGTTCAAACGAATATATTAATTCTAGGGTTTTTAATAGATTAAAATTAATTATTTTATTTTTGTCTCTTTTGATTTGTGGGTTAAGTTTTTAGGGTATTTTTATTTTGAAAATTTTATTCACTAATATATTAGAATTAATATATGAGGTATGAGGAAGAAGATGATGATTTGTAAATTTCAATTTATAAGAAAATATTATGTGAAAAATAAGGATGATATGGTTTTATTTAATTTGGTAGGACTATGGATGAGGTGGTGAGAATGATTTATGAAATAATTTCTTCAAATTTTTGTTTTAAAATATAATTAATTACAAGTCGAGTATTTAAGATTTTTAATAATTATTTAAATGTCATTAGAAAATTAATGAAATGTAAAGATGTATTACATTAATGATGTTTAGCGGGTTGCGTCGCCCATTTTAGACTCATCCTAACATTTATTCAATTTTTAATATTTTAATAACAAATATACACTTTAAATAAATTACTCGAATTTAAATCCCCTAACGTCTAAGCAATTTGTATGTAATATCTGTTTTCTTTAATGCTTGCTTTTTATTGCCTTTGATGTTACGTTATTTTAAATAATAATAAAATTGTTGCTGAGAGAGAAAAAAAAAGTTGATTAAAATAACAATTTCACTAGAAATGTTCGCTCTAATCCACTAAAGCTAGCAGAAGATTTCAATGCAAATGTTAAGTTCAATACGTATAAAACCATTAATTATAGGAAGAAAAAAATATTTCATGCATCCGCAGTTGAAAATGTGTTTTCTACAAACGGGTTAAATTTAAGGTTTTGAGTTTGTGGATTAGTGTTTTAAGATTGAAATTTAAGATTTATGGTTAGAGTTTAGAGATTGAAGTTTAAATTTTAAAATTATGTATTTATATTTTAGTTTTTGGATTTAAATTAAGCTTGCTCGTGGAAAAAAAAAATCCTTCACAGCCGTGCATCAAATATTAACGTTTAATTATATAGGTAAACTATTTTTTCACTCTAACTTTGTTCGTGTTTTTGTTTTGGAAACTTAATTTTTTAAAATTTTTAATGTCATCATTAAACTTTCGAACTATTTTTGTTCTGATCACTCGATCATTAAGTATTTAACGTTGTTTAATTTTGTTCAATAAATTTGTGAAATAGACATTGAAATTTTCCTGTCAAAACCAGCTTTTCGAAGCCTTTTTGATTCACCAATGTTATAGTATTTTTCTTCCAAATTCGAACAAATAGGGGAAAATGATAAATCTCGATTCCACAATGAATCAATGATCGTACTGACGAGAGAGTAGATCGAAGCATAAGTTGAAGCTTTATTTGATTTTTTTTCGGTTTCAAGGTAATTTTGATGAGCTCTTCAAGAAAAATAAAATTTAAATATTGAACCCTACATTTAAATCTTACAAACTAAACTCTAAAATAAATATATAACTCTCAAAACAAAACAAAAATGTAACCACAACATGTATACCGAATAATTATTCTAATTAATAATTATTCGTCCCTTATAAGCATGTTAACTCTTGTAGCCAAAAGGAGGATGAAAAAAAAACTCTATAAACCTAATGCTTCTATTCCTAAACTCTAAACCGTAAAAATAGAAAGCCATTATATAAATTAAAAGCCTAAAACCCATTACTCAAAAAGCAAATTTTCTTTAAAAAATTTGGACGAGCCAGGCCTAGTCTATATATGTTAGCTCCGGTAAAATATTGGAATAAAACAATTTTTACCCTCTGAATTTACTATTCTTTGTATCTTAATTGTTATTCTTTTTCATATTAGTGAATGAATTTAATCATTTTTCTTTCTTTTTAGCTTATTTGATTACGTGTCATTATGAAATTTGTTATATGGCACAATATCAGATTATCACTTTATCAAAATAAAAGAGAGAGATATATATATATATATATAAAAAATATTCATAGAACAAAGTTGAAAAAATATTAATTTATAAATTAAAATTTATTTTATTTCTAAAATATTCAATCTATATTTCAAATCGGGCCTAAACAAAGACTATAAGTAAAAATATCTACTTCCTTTAAAAAAAGAGTAAAAATATCTACTTATACATAACTTGAACATATTTGACCTAGGCATAGGCCTAAAAACAAGTTCAAATGCTTAATTATAAGGGATAAAACAACTTTTAGTTTACGTCCGTTTTTGAATTTAGATTTTAGTCAATTTATAGTATTTTTACGCTATAAAAGTGTGTCACGATAGTACAATGTTAAAATATCAAAAATAATTAAAATGGAAAAAATATCAAATTTAAATATTATTGTGAACAAAAAGATAAAAACAAAGTGAAAGCTTTATCAAATTCAAATTTATAGAGTAGATTTTAGTCCAATCTACTCTATATCTAATTATAAATTATTTTCTATATGGAATCATTAAAATTTGTGGAATTCAAGATCCAATAATAAAACTTTGAATTCCAAAAAACATTTTAGGCATGCAAATTGGAATGAAGACAAAGATAGTTGGCCTTGTCAAATCCAACAATATTTGATCCAAGTTTTCCAAAGGGAAATCATGTAATACATGTGGGGCTGCCATGTGTGACGAAGTTTGCACAAAATAGACAACCTCCATTCATTGATGTGAAAAATTGCTTTTTGCTCCAAAATATACAATTATTGATTGGGTTTTCACCACAATTTGATTTGATTAATAAATATATAAAAATAATTTCTCAATTTAGATCTATTTGATTTTTCACTTTTTTTTATAAATGTTCAACATATATTTTTTAATACAATATCATTTAAAATTATTAAGATCTCACCTCATTAATAAATCAAAAGAGGGAAAAAATGAGTGCTCTTGGTGGATCTAAAACTCATGATCTAAAAAAAATAAGAGAACAAAGATGAACACATTGGCCGGCCGACCAACTATACTTGCTCGCACTCATTTAAATCTGTTTTTCTCGTGAATGTTGATATTATACATTGAAGTTTTTGACAAATTACGACCGTTCCTATCTTGGTATTATACATTGAACATTTTTTACTAGTGCTCCATTACCAAAAAAAGGGGTCCAAATAGAACACCTCAATACATTCTTTTGGCAAATTTTAATATATTTTTAGGGTCAATTTTATGTTTTTAGTATATGTTTATTAAGTTAGTTTTTAAAAGATAATTTAGTAAATTTACAATATGTCTATGAATATTTTAGGTTTAACAACTTTTAAATATTAAAATATCATAATATGCATGCTCAAAATTATCATAATATTTAAACTTTATTTTCAAATTTATCTAATGAAAGTACAAAATATTTAAAAGTATAATTGAATATATATATATATATATATATTATAACAAAACCCAAAAATATGCAATAAGTTGTAACAATACACATAAATTTAAAGAGATTCACTAATTGACATACTGATCATGAATGCTCATCCGTTTTATCCCTTGTGTAGGTTTGAATCCAGACATTTACTATGAAAATATTATTGTAACAGTACTTAATAAAAACACAAATTTAAAAATAAAAGGTCTAATTTTGTTTGTAGTCCTTGTACTTTTTACACATTTGAAATTTAGTCCCTTTAGTTTATGTAACAACCCGGAATTTGAGGTGGGTTCGGATCTAAGATGCGGGTTTGGTATTTTAATAAAAAAATGTATGGTTTTAAATTCCAATATGTGAATGTAATCTTTCTATTTAATAAAAAAATGTATTGATTTATTATGTTTTAATGAAAAGTAAATTATTATGTCAATAATTTAATGCATTAAATTCATAAATATAAACATAATATATATATGAGTTAATTGCACCATAAGTCCTCAAAATATGACCCTCATTTTAAATTGACCTCCCAAACCTTTGGACGTTATAATTTCATCCTTAAACTATGACTCTTATTTTAAATTGATCCCTAAACTTTTGAATATTCCAATCTCATCCCCAAATTATGTCTCTCATTCTAAATTGGTCCCTAAACTTTTGAAAGTTATAATTCATCCTAAATTATCAGTATATGTTAATCATATCTCATGTTAATAAATTTGTTAAAGAATTTGTTAATTGTCATGTAAACATTCTTGTGTATTACATAATAATATGATGTGTCATAAACGATAATTTCAGTATGAAATCAAAATGTTGAGGAGTTTGTGGATCAATTTAGAATGATGATCATAGTTTGAGGATGAAACCGGAATACTAAAAAGTTTAGGGATCAATTTAGAATGGAAGCCGTAATTTAAGGATGAAATTATAACGTTAAAAAATTTAAAGACAAATTTAAAATAAGAGTCACAATTTATTTAAAAAATTAATATACTATTTTAGATGGTGTAAACATAGTATGTTGGTTGAATACATCTATTATAAGCATATGCTATTTCAGAAAACAACCTATTTTTATCCGAAATAACAAACAAGCCCTGAAAAAATTCATGAACAAAACCACTAGGAAATAATGTATAAAATTTCCTCCCTTGCTCTTTTCCTTTCACACCAAACAAGCTCCAAACTTTCCCATTTTCTTTTTCGTTTGAAACATTTCTAAATGGAGACCAAGGTAAGGACAATGTTGAGTCTCTTGGCCTTGGCAATGGCAATGGTGGCTGAATGCACCAAGTTTCACGAGGCCAGCTCAGGTTTATACCACTGGGGCGGTAACGATGGTACGGTTTCGTATTTCGACCAACACCACGACATCGAAGGTGTGACTGATGTCTTGATGTATTCCGAGATGAATGTTCGACAACTTGGAGGAGGAAGGAGAGCTATCAGCTATGCCGCAATTAGGCATAACGCAGTCCCGTGCAACCGGGCTGGCCGATCGTATTACAATTGTCGAAGAGGAGGGCCGGTTAACCCCTACCACCGTGGTTGCTCTGTAATCACCCGTTGCCGTAGGATTTATAAATGAAGACAACATTGCCCAACACCTAAGGTCAAATTAATATATTTGTATATAATACAATATATTTTATCAAATCCATCAATTATGATCATTAGAAACGTGAAAAAAAATGGGAGAGAAGGAGAATAAACAATAACATGATTAGTTCAAAATTGTATGGTTTTTATATTTCAAACCAATCTATTTTATTTCTCATATTTATCCAGCAGCCAATACGTGGAATCCATAGATGCCATGGAACTTTACCAATTTCAGCACATTTTCTATATCCAATCCCACTACAAAGGACACAAAAAACGAATTTTGAATGTTTTGGTGATCAATTGAAAAATTTTATAGTTGGGTGACTAAAACAAAAATATACTAAAAGTTGAGTGATTAAAGAGAAAATTTACCCTTTTTTAAGTTGCGACAAACACGCATCAAAGAATATCAATATTTATTCCAACATCAAACTTAGAATATTTCATTTTTTACTACTTTGAATTTAATGCTTTTGGAAACAGGGACAAAGAGAGAAAATGTGTAAATGGAGGTTTGAAATAAACTTATAAAATTTTAGGGACTCAAAGTTGATTTTTTATAATAAAAAAAAGACTAAAAATAAATCATTGTTTTTTTTGTTAAAAAATCATTGGTTTTTAAGAGGGTCAAAATATAGTGTTTTCATTTAACAAAAGAGTTAAAGCGTTTAAATTGTATTATTTGTATTTTATGAGATACTAAAAATAAATCATTGGTTTTTCGTCCCGGCTAAGAAACCAATTAAGGCCATTCAGGGCTAACCAGGGACCGAATGAGAATTAAACATTAGAAGGGATTAAAAATCAATTAAATATTTAATTTTAAAATTAAAAAGGACAAAGGTCATATTTAAAAATATTAAAACTAAAAGAGACTTAACCACCTTAAAAAAAGTAGTTCCGTCCCCAGTGCTAACCACATAAATTATTAACTATATTGAAAAGATAAATATAAATTATAGAAGTATCCTGACTAATGATGGATCTTTATGGGTTGGGGGTTTATTTCTGGCTTGCCCCCTGCATTGTTAATGTTAGCTGGAGTCTAAGAAAATTGTTTAAAATGCTTCCACTGGCTGCTCCTTTGACACTTTATAGTAGTTTCACATGAGAATTTGTTGTTGTGCCACGTCAGCTTGTATGATGTATATGGATGGACACATAATTTTATGTTTGGAAGAGAATCGGTAAAATTTTAGGGTGTAAACTTATAAAACTTTAAAGGCCGAAAATAGATTTTCAATAGAAATTATATAATTTTTTTAAAAATTATATAGAAATTTTAAATTTCTAGGTAGGACGACTGCCCAGTCCCCCTCGATCTATCCGTGATGATGTATAGGGTGAATTTTAAAATGGTTATGAATTATAGTTTAAGTATTTAACTTGAAAAAGGTGTATAATTTCGGTAGAAATGATAAAAAATTAGAAACTAACAGACTTCGACCCGATACGATAGAGTCAAGTTTTTCTTAAATTGAGTTTTGGGACAAGGTAGATTTCTTCAGGGATGGATTGAGGCGAGGCTGGTCGCGGTCGCCCTCCTGAAAATTTGAAATTCGTATAAGATTTAGAATTTTTATGCATTTTTTACTAAAAATTTATTTTTGTTCCCCTAAAATTTTATAAGTTTGTCAACTTTCGGTTGGATATATCATTTATTTATTTTACTCGAATTCGACCAAGTTAAATTATATTAAAACTAAGATCATATTATACTTCTATTATGCCGGTAGATTAGACAAACAAAAAATTGTCTCGTCTTTTCATCTCCAAGTTTAAGGGTCTGAATTTTGATTCAAGTAAAAAATATAAATATCTAACTAAAAAAATATAATTTAAGGGTTATATTTGAATTAAACAAAACCTAAAACCCTATAAAGTATAAAATTCTTGGTCCAAAAAGTACCACTCTTTTGACATTTCTAACATAGTGGAGAAGGGCCTATAAAAAAAAACATAAACAATTATATTAGTTCAAGAAGTAAATAATTTCGTATCATTAAAATAATTTTTAAATTTAAAAATTTGTGTATGTAAATAATTTAAAAAAAATTAATTATGGAATTAGACGTCCTATACAGATCAATTCGAATTAGTTAAGAAGAAAAAAAAAATAGTGGCGAAGGGAATAACTTGTTAAAGTTCACCTCGTGTCTCTCCCGGTTCGTTTACCAATAAAATTCCATGAATCTTCTTTTGTGAATTCATACATATGTTCCAAGAACTAACAACCTCTGCACTTTCTCAAAGACTAATGGTATGGAAACTAACAACAAAAACATGAACCCAGTTTTTGTTTTTCTTTCTCCACTAATCTTTCTTCTATGTTCTTCACCTCTGTTTTGCCATGGGGATGAGTTAGACAGAATCCGACAAGGGGTAGCCGTAAAAGACGGCGACACGTTGTTGTCTGAAGATGGGATTTTCGAACTGGGATTTTTCAGCCCTGAGAACTCCAGTTCTAGATATGTCGGAATATGGTACAAGGTTGATGAAGAAGCAGTTGTATGGCTTGCAAACAGAGACAACCCCTTGTCTGATAGAAATGGAGTTTTGAGGATTGGATTTGATGGTAACCTGGTTGTTCTTGACGGGAACAACATTCCAGTTTGGTCCTCTATTGTTTCGGGTTTATCATCGAACAACACTTCTGCGATTCTCCAAAAAACTGGGAATTTTGTGCTATTAAACAATGATGGTGAAACCATTTGGGAGAGCTTCAATCATCCAACTGATACATTTTTGCCAGGTATGAGAGCGCCGGTGAATTCTGCAATCGGAGAGCTTCGAATTTTCAGGTCATGGAAATCAGCTAATGATCCTTCACCGGGAAACTACAGCGTCGGGATCGATCCTAATGGAGCTCCACAGATTGTGATGTGGGATCAAACGAGAAGAAGATGGAGAAGTGGGCAGTGGGATTCATTGACTTTCACAGGTGTTGTCAATATGAGTAATGCTGCTAGTTTCTTGTATGGGTTCAAGCTTTCTCAGCCTGATGAGAATGGGACTCGGTATTTCACATATGATCCGTTGAACCCTTCTGATTTATTGCGGTTCCGAATTGGTTGGGATGGAATCGAACAACAATTGAGGTGGGATGATGGTGAGAAGAAATGGGCTGTTGTGCTAGAACTACCTGACCCTGCTAACAGATGTGATCTTTATAACCATTGTGGGAATTATTCAACTTGTGACAACTTTGTTTCTCAAGGTACTTGCAATTGTTTAGAAGGGTTTAGGCCAAAGTTTCCGGATCAGTGGAGTAGAGGGAACTGGTCGGGCGGGTGTGAACGAAGGGTCGAACTGCAGTGCCAAAGGACTAATGGATCTGCAGGGGTAAATGGAACTGGCGAACTGGATGGGTTTAAGCGATTAAGGTGCATGAAGTTGCCTGATTTAGCAAATTTGTGGTCATCGGCAAGGAGCCCGGATGCTTGTCGACGAAGTTGCTTGAGGAATTGTTCATGTACTGCGTATGCATTTGTTTATGGCATTAGATGCATGATATGGACTGGAGATTTGGTTGATGTTCAACATATCGAACAAAGAGGACGTTTAGAGTTCTTCTACCGCCTCCATCATTCCGAATTAGGTACTTTTCGATCCCAAAACTTGCCCTTTCTTGCTGAATTGCTTCAAATTTGCAGAATCTACATCACGTTGGTGACAAGATTCTTTGATATATTAGTGAAATCCCATCATTTAGAGGCTAAACTTAACCAAAGTTGAATCTTATACAAGAATCTGATACTAACACCTTTGAATTTCACTTCAAACATAGATAACAACAGGAAGATACCAAATGTTGTGATAGTTATAGCTTCCTTGGTTGGGGCATGCTTCTTCGTGGTGTCTCTATGGCTGCTATGGCGATACAAGAAGATTCTGAAAGGTCTGGAAGTCTATGTTAACTCCAAACTCTTCGCTTTTCTTCAAACATTCATGTCTGACACTCGCATCCAATTGTATATCCAGAAACTTTAAAAACCGACTATCAAATACCTTTATTAGTTACATCCGACTTCCGAGTCTGAGTAACATTGGTACCGTATGATTTGCAGAGGAGGCAGCTTAAAAAAAGCTGTCTGGTGTTCCATTTGGCATTAATTTTTGTGCTCTTTCTTTCAGGTTTGTCTGCAGTTTCATCAATGGCATGTTGCAAGGACAAGGATGCAGTGGTTTTCGATGAGTCCAAGTGGAAGAGCAAAGATTTTTCAGCAGATCTCTCAGGAACATCTGACATCCTTATAGATGGGAATCAAGTTAAGGGACCAGAGTTACCAATTTTTAATTTTAGCATTGTGGCAGCTGCAACAAACAATTTTTGTGCAGAAAACAAACTCGGGCAGGGAGGTTTCGGTGCCGTATACAAGGTGAGTTTCACTAAATTGTAATGGAAGTACTCGTAAGGATCCCGGTTTTAGAATGTCTTTTCCATGTTGAACTACAGATCAGGATTTGACCGTCGTTGTGCATGTTGAACTACATGCAGGGCTGGCGATCAAAGATCCTGATGTATAAAGCTACCTGATCTGTAAAGCTACCGGAAAAGCTACCTGACACCAGAGTTGATACACTAATGTCATCGTGTTTAAAGTGATAATGGTTGCTGTTTATTTTGTTCAAACAGGGAGAGCTTCCTGGAGGCCAAGAGATAGCTGTAAAGAGGCTTTCAGGACAGTCGGGTCAAGGCTTAGATGAGTTCAAAAATGAGATTATCCTGATTGCCAAATTGCAACACAGAAACCTTGTTAGACTATTTGGCTGCTCCATTCAAGGGGAAGAAAAGATGCTGATTTATGAATATATGCCCAATAAAAGTCTGGACAACTTTCTTTTCAGTAAGTTTTCGATTTTGCCTGAAGCATCCGTATTTGATACATATTTGAAACTCATGCCTGATGAAACTCTTTTATGGCAGCCACAAAAGCGGGGCTCGACTGGAGAACCCGACTCAGCATTATCGAAGGCATTGCCAGAGGACTTCTTTACCTTCACCGAGATTCGAGACTTCGTATAATTCATAGAGACTTAAAGGCCAGCAACATCTTGTTGGATGCCGAAATGAATCCGAAGATTTCAGACTTCGGCATGGCCAGAATATTCGGGGGTAACCAAAACGAAGCAAATACAGTTCGAGTAGTTGGCACATAGTAAGTACTAAGTACTAACATGCTTAAAGACATGGTAATAGAAAATTCAACTTTCAGACAATTTCACTGTCAAATCTAATATCTGTCTTGAATTGCAGTGGATACATGTCTCCTGAATATGCAATGGAAGGCCTGTTTTCAGTGAAATCAGATGTTTACAGCTTTGGCGTATTATTGTTAGAAATTGTTAGTGGACGTCGAAATACCAGCTTTCGCTCATCCGAATATTCAAGTCTTATAGCATATGTAAGTAAACAAGATAAAGCTAATTTTGTTTCTTCCATGGAATTTGTTTGAACCGGTTTGTGTTTTTTTTTCAGGCATGGCAACATTGGAACGAAAATAGAGTGATGGAAATCGTCGACCCTTCGATCCGGGATTCGTGCTCTCCGAACCAAGTGTTGAAATGCATACACATAGGTATGCTGTGCGTGCAAGACTCGGCGATACATCGGCCGACGATGGCAGCCGTGGTGCTGATGCTCGAGAGTGAAGCTCCTACACTTCCGAAGGCAAGGGAACCCACCTTTAGTTCCTTGAGAAGTTCCGATGAGGGCCAAGGCATTTTGGACGGTCAAGAAATTGTGTCTTCCAATGATGTCACGGTGACAATGATTGTCGGAAGATAAATTAAGACAGAGATCCGATCTTTCAAAGCATAGAATGGAATACGAAAAGAGAAAGAGCATTTTATTTTTGTCAAATACATGCATATATTAGAGATACCAAGATTGCAATAAAATTACGTGTACAGTCAGACTTCAAATGAATTATATTAACTTAAGTGAAAAATAAGTACCTAAATTATACATCTTTTAAACTTTAGGTGTATAAAGTATTTTTTGTTAAAAATAGGTGCCTAAAAGTTACACCCTTGTAATTTTAAGTGCCTAAAGTTTACAGTGTTACAATTTTAGGTGCATTACCGTTAAGTGATGTTAAAAAAATTTGTTAACCAATCAATGCTTGACACATGACACTAATTTGATTTTTTTTAAAAAAATTAAGAAAAAAACCCAGATTTTTTTAATTTATAGAAAATCCCAAAATGTTTCAGTTTTTACAAAACAGTCCAAAAATCCCTAAAATCACCCCAAACCACCGTTTCTTTCGCCGCTGATCGCCGCCTCTGAGCACACCCCTTTGATTTTCGGACCTAGGCGGATATTTTTCCCAACACGGCGTTGTTGGAAACGTCGAACGGTGCTAGTCGAACGTTAATTTCGCGTTCGACGTTCGCCTGGCATGTTGTTGACGTTTTCGACAACGCCGTGTTGGAAAAATAACTGCCTAGGTCTGACGAACAAAAGGGTATGCTCAGGGACGACAATCAGTGGCAGAAGCGGCGGCGATTTGAGGGTTTGGGTAATTTTAGAGATTTTAGGTCTGTTTTATAAAAATTGAAAAATTTTGAGATTTTTTGAAAATCGAAAATTCTGGGGTTTTCTCCTAATATTTTTTTTAAAAATTCAAATTAGTTTCACGTGTCAAACATTGATTGGTTGACATTTTTTAACACTCCTTAATAGTTAGGCACCTAAAATTGCAACAATGTATACTTTAGACACTTATTTTTAATAAAAAATATTTTAAACACCTAAAATTAAAAAAAATACTTTAAATAAATATTTTTCATTTAAGCCAACTATATTTGTAATTAAAGAAGTTTTGTTTTCGTTTAAATATTAGAATTATTATGGTATAGAAAACTCGCCCTTGGCCTTGGTCTTATTTAGTGTGGTCCAAATTTTCCGTAAAATGTACGAATTCGGAGAATTTCAACGATTAACGGCTGCAATAGGATGACCCAAAGTCAACGCGTTTGATGCTAATATTTCAACAACGGGTAAACTACATTTTTGGTCACTGAAATTTCATCATGTTTCTGTTTTGGTCACTCAACTTTAGATATTCAATTTTATCACTAAATTTTCAAATTTCACTCATTTTAGTCACTCTGTCGTTAAATGTAGTCAATACCTAAACGTTGCATTCGGAGTTTTTATTTATAAAATTTTAGTCTTCCTTTTTTCATAGCTGAAATTTTTCACCATCAACTTTTGACCATCTTCGACCATCGTTTGGAACGTAACTGGTGCCAAAATGTTTTTCTCCCATAAACTACTTTAAGTAAAATGACTATAAGAAATCTTGAAGCCCTCTTTTCGAAAATTCAAGCTAAAAGGCTGAGTCTTTCATCCGAGTTGCTGAAACGAGATGGCGACTCAACTCCCGGACGATTTCAAGTGCCCGATATCTCTTGAGATAATGTCCGACCCAGTTATTCTCTCATCGGGTCATACCTTTGACCGAGCTTCAATCCAACGGTGGCTGGATTCCGGCCACCGTACTTGTCCAGTAACCAAGCTTCCTTTGGCCGAACACGCATGTCTTATCCCCAACCATGCCCTTCGTTCCTTGATTTCCAATTATACCCTCGCCACCCCTTCAAAATCACAGCCCTGCTCTCAGCCCCAAACCCTTGTTCGGCTCTGACATCCCCTTCATCTGCTCTTGGAACCAAGCTCGACTCGCTTACTCATCTCGCTAGACTCACCAAGCGTGACCCGTCTCTTCGTCGTGAACTCACCGAGTCCAAAGCAGTCCCTGCTGTTCTCAAGTTTATCGACTCGGAGGATCCGGTGTTGCAAGAAAAGGCACTCTCTTTGCTCCTTAGCCTCAGCCTAGATGATGATAACAAAGTGGGTTTAGTCGCAGAAGGCGTAATAAACCGGGTTGTCAAAATATTAAGCGTCGCGTCACCCGATTGTAGAGCCATAGCTGCAACGGTAATGACTAGCTTAGCTGTGGTTGAAGTCAATAAAGCGACGAGAGGGGAATACCCGGGTGCGATTCGGGCATTGGTTCGTCTTCTAATTGCAGGGAAAGGAAGAGAAAAGAAAGAGGCAGCAACGGCTCTCTATGCAATTTGTTCCTTCGCCGACAACCGAAGAAGAACGATTAATTGCGGTGCAGTGCCGATTATCACGGCCATATCGTCTAGGCCCGGGTCGGCACGCCGTGCGGCACTTGAAAAGGGACTCAACCCAGACAAGTCAGCCTTCAACAAGACCTTTATCCAAGGACTTAACTTGGAAGCGTCGTCTCGTGATCCATCAGGCAATATGCGCGTCGAATATCGTATCCCGCAGGGCCTAGCGAATGCTAGCTGCCAACCCCTGACTCTCGCGACGAGCGCGATATGGGGCCCTTTGGCCCCAAACCGTCCATAGGAGATCCTCTTAGAGAGACATTGTGTCATCCACTTGGCCCCAATGCCTGCACACCTAGGCCCCACTTGAGCCTAGGAGAAGGTCACTTACACCAAGGCAGCTCGGCTGCTAGCACATGGCTAGGGGGATGGTGGAGACCCAACACCAGACCACTTCCCCCTAAAGAGCTAAATAAACTTACCAAGTATGACGCGAGTAGACGTTGCTTCGTCCCAAACGAGGACACTTTCTGAACATGGCCTTCATCGCCTTCCCAAAGCATCATAACTTGCATCCTTGACTTGGTAGCTCTACAGTGATTGCTCATATCATCGCTCGGTCCGCCTTTGCTCGGTCCCGAACAGGCTTGTCAAGGCAGGATTGTAATATAATAAGAGGCAGCCTTGACATTCTCCCACACTTCCTTTTATTGATGTCCTCATCGATACTGACACTCATTCTTCATCACTTGATGATTCGATATGGACATCGAAGGCAGTTCCTCTTTGATCTGTGCTTGACTTAATACGCTTCTCTAGTCCCATCATCTGAACATTCAAGCAAATAACTCAAGCCTCGATCCTGGGTTCTTTTGATTCCCTTATGACCACGTTGCACCTGTGTGACCATCTACATCGATCATGAACTCATTATGACCTAGTTTCGCTCCATCAACGTCGAGTGCTAGATCCATTCTCTCACATTTTTACTCTCATTGTGGCTCGAGCAAAACATAAGTACCGAATCTTTAACTCAACCAAGACGTGCCTTGTAGTGTCTTCGTGTCCCACGATCTAGCCATAGACCTACAAAATACAAAATAGCATATCTGCCCATATGCAAGAGAACTATGACTCGCCACACAATGGCTTGCTCTTCGGCACCAAGCCCATTCGCCAACTCTGTCCCCCCGTATAGTGAGATCTTCAAAGCAATGAATGTGTCACCATCTGGCCAATATCCAAACGGGCAAGTACAGGTTCACCTTGCACTTAATTGCTTAATGATGTAAAATGATCACTGGTTACCAACACGATACAAGAATGTACTTTATCTCTTTGTCTTTCTTTATATGGCCTGTACTATAAGACATACAAGCAAATACATTAGTGATAACCTATTCACACGAGTCTCGAACGATACCTGGTTGGTAAATATTGCCTTACGCATTCACCATTTGCCAAGTGAATGTACATATATGCTCACTCGAACAACCTTGCTCTCATGAACTCATGCATCTTGGCTTACCAGCGGCTAATAACACTTTTCCCACAAGCCAACCCGCTTTTAAGGTTATCCAACATAACGTACAACTTGTCTTGCTTCTCTCTGCACCATCTTGTCGACGTCCTCATCGACTGAACAGTAAGAATTCCTTCGCTAGTTAGAGGCATTATTGTAACCTGCAAAGAATAACTTTCCATTGATCAAGTTAGGCACTATTGTGCCACAAAACCAACAACATTCTTCTTTTCAACACAACAAGCGCCTCTACGCTGAACATAAATGAGCCCCATAGTGGGTTACTTCCCGAGCGACATCATGCTAGGATAATCATTTTTGGTTAACGACAGGCACCTCTGTGCACTGTTTGCAATATGATTTCCAGGCATGCATCATCTATTTACTAGTCAGCTTCTCAATACTGAGGTAACCATAGTGATTAACGTTAGAAACCTCTTATGTACTGATTTCACTATGACAACCCAACTAAGACTTCCAGACATATTGAGTGCATCTGCACCAGAACAACCATAGTGCATAACGTCAGTCACCTCCGTGAACTGATGATACTATGTTTGAACTCGTTTGCACCTCTGTGCGATAAATGATAAGTGCCTCCGCACTGAAACAACCATAGTGGTTAGCGCCAGTCACCTCCGTGTACTGATCCCACCAGGTCTAACTCGTTAGCACCTTTGTGCAATAAGAAATAAGTGCCTCTTGCACTCAAACAACCATAGTGGTTAGCGTCAGTCACCTCCGTGTACTGATCCCACCAGGTTCAACTCATTAGCACCTCTGTGCAATATAAAGATCGAGCACCGTGTATGCTTCGATCGCTATACTGGTTACCGACAGTCACCCTATGCGCTGGCTCCACTATAAAACTCACATACACCTCTATGCCACGAATTCACAACCGAGCACTATTGTGCTAAAAAGAATGAGCGCCACTAAGCGGAGATAATAAGCAAGCGCCTCCGTGCCCGAAACAATAGTTAGGCACCTCCGTGCACTAACCAACCCTCAATTTGTTTAACATTATTGACTCACCCAACCCACTCCTATTACGAGGGTGCTTGGTGTGGAGTCCAGTTTCCTTACATTGCCTACCTCAATTGCCAAGGCTCTTGGCGTAGAGTCAGCCCGCCCTACCTACTCCACTCGTAGGAGCGCTTGGTACAGAGTCAACCGCCTGGGGACACCATCTATGCAGAAGTACACAACCAAACCTGGCTTGAAAGCCTTGCTCTGATACCAACTGTCACAGCCATATCATCCAGGCCCGGATCTGCACGCCGTGCGGCACTTGAAAAGGGACTCAACCCAGACAAGTCAGCCTTCAACAAGCCCTTTATCCAAGGCTTAACTCGGAAACGTCGTCTCGTGATCCATCAGGCAATATGCGCGTCGAATATCGTATCCCGCAGGGCCTAACGAATGCTAGCTGCCAACCCATGACTCTCGCGACGAGCGCGATATGGGGCCCTCTGGCCCCAAACCGTCCCTAGGAGATCCTCCTAGAGAGACATCGTGCCATCCGCTTGGCCCCAATGCCCGCACACCTAGGCCCCACTTGAGCCTAGGAAAATGTCACTTACACCAAGGCAGCTCGGCTGCTAGCACATGGCGAGGGGATGGTGGAGACCCAACACCAGACCACTTCCCCCTAAAGAGCTAAATAAACTTACCAAGTATAACGCGAGTAGACGTTGCTTCATCCCAAACGAGGACACTTTCTGAACAGGGCCTTCATCGCCTCCCCAAAGCATCATAACTTGCATCCTTGACTTGGTAGCTCTACAGAGATTGCTCATATCATCGCTCGGTCCGCCTTTGCTCGGTCCCGAACATGCTTGTCAAGGCAGGATCGTAATATAATAAGATACAGCCTTGACACCGATCAGGGTTTTAAATTTGTACCAAAACTGAGATCTCAGCTGAGAAATTTTGATATCGCCGTCGTCTGAAATTAATTTTGACAAAAATCACAGCAGATAACGAATTAATGTCGGTAACGGTCTGTCACGGTCGTAGTTTAATGTTAAAATATCGATAGCGATAATAACGAGCTGATATTTTCGATTTTTGAACAATCGCGAGCTGTTGGAGGAGGAAGAAGAAGAAGAAGAAGAAGAGTGCGGGGTAATTTTTTTTTTAAAATGGGTAAATTACATAGAGTGATATTAAACTTTTAAAAATTTTCAGTTTGACCTCAATACTTTAACCCGTATTTAAATTAATCCCTTAAACTTTCAAAACTTTTTTGATTAAACCTTTAAATTTCTATTTCATCTCAATTAAGTCCTTAAAGATTTATTTTTTGTTAAATCTAGTCCTTAAACATTATATTAATTTTATTTTCCTTTTACTTAATAATAAAATTAGAGTATATATTGAATATAAGTATTGGAAAAGAAAATCAAATAAATGAGAATAAAGACTTATATTTAATGTGGTATAATTGTTTATTAATAATATTATAATTTTTTAATTTTTTATAATATAGTTATTGCTTATTATTAATTTTTATAATATATTTATTTAATTTTTATTATTTATTAATATTATTAATTATTTTTATTATACTAATATTTTTTATTTTTTTGTTTAGGTTTATTCACATGTTTTGTCCTTTTATTGGTGCATATTGTTTATTTAGAATATTCATATGATTTTATTATCCAAACTAAACTAAACAAAATCACAATACAATCTAGAATTCTTTAAACAAAATCACTTTCAAATTCATATTAATAAAAGTTCATGAGTGTTAAAAAATACTCTAAAAATCATTAAAATTGACTTTTTATAATTATAATTATAATCGAATTGCTAATATCCCCTCTGGTTCTGCCATTGCGAGTTAAACTTTTTTTCGCGCGCTAGTTGTCGTTGTGACTTGTGTGAAGACAAATGTTACATTATTAATGACTTTAAGCATTGAACTTTGGTGATGTTGCATATTGTGACCATTTGAATTTGGAAAAAACTATATATCCTTTTACTTGTTATATTCATTTACAGATGCTGTAATTGCTTACTTGAATACAATTTATACGTTCTCGATATTGACCAACAAATATGCTGGCATCCCCGGCCCATTGTTTCTTGTTTAGTGTTAAATTCAACAGTTGGATTGGTGCCTGGTTTCGAATGTTAAACATAGCCGAAGTCTACTTCGAGACTTTTCTTGTTGGTGTCTGAAAATAGCAGTTATTATTATGGTTTGCTGTGCTCATAACAGTTATTGTAGGAAGGAACCAGGAATGTTGAGCAAACGAACTGCTATTGTCGGTGTTATGATTTTACGAAGGACCACACAATCTCTAACATGGCTGGGGCATGTTAAGGTGGAAAACTTTGGAGAAGGTACGTTCTGTTGAAGCTTTAACTCCGGTTTTCTGAGATTCTCTTGATAGCTTATAAGTTGCGGTGAAAATAACCGGATTTTGGCCTTTTCATATTGTGATGTTCAATGTTTCTCCAAGCAAGTCAAAATTTCCTTTGAAATGATTCTCCTGTGTTGAAATTTGCTGAGGATTGTGCGAACCAATTGAATTAAGTTTGGAGTTGAGGTTTGTGAGTAGGTTAAGTTGGTTTTCAGCAAAGTTGTTATACTTGGGCGTAGGTGAAGTATTTCAGACTTGAAGCACAAAAATTGTGTCAACAGAACAAAGATATCATGTCCGTTTGAAACACTGTTTGGTCGGAATCGTTGCATTAAATTTGTGTTAACTGTAATTTGCATATATAAAGGAAGAAGGCCATCACATCACGTCGTTAGTGAAATCTCTACTATATTTAATTTTTTTTCCCTAAGGGAGGGGAAGCTCGTTTCTCAAAGCACACTTTCCATTCATTTGAATTTAATATTGAAAAATCTGATCAGTGTTTCACGCTGGCAAAAAGCGCAGTTCAAATGATATGTTTTTAACATAGTGTCTTGCCTTAGGTGCTATTTTAGTAAATAATTTTGAAAGAGTATTATTTAATTAAATTATAAAATAATAAATGAAAAGGATATATTAGGGTAATAATACCACTATTTAAACTCATAAGGAAAAAATAATTAAAAAAGGGTATTTTGAGCTACAATGGCCACTACTTTTTATCATACATTTATTCATTTGCTGTTATTTGATTGTGACACAGACCAACCAATCAAATCAAATCAAATCAAATCAAATCAAATCATGCCATAAATAAAAAGGAGCAGATGAAAGTGCCGAGGAGCTTCCAATGGGAGTGGGAGGACCCTTTCTACTCATTGCTGCCTTCATTAAATGGGGTTTTCACTGTTAAATTAAAACTGAATAATTGCCGAATCAAATTAGTTTGATTAAATAATCGGTCACTGTAATTTATTCAGTCAGAAAATATAGTCAATAATATTTAAAAAATACTTTAGTACATAAATTTGTATAAATTTTAGTTTATACAAGTTTTTTAATTTTAGGGTTTAGAGATTTATGTTAGAATTTAGGGTTTATGAGTTTAGATTGTCCTGGGTAGAATTTAGAATTTATGATTAGAGTTTAGCGTTTAAGTTTTAGGTTGTTAGGGTTAGAAATTTAGGTTTTAAATTTTATTGTTTAAATATGAAGGATTGTGTATTTTTCTTACACATCTTGTGTATCAAAATATAACAAATAAAACTTTTTTAGAAGGCGGAAGGAATGGAAACTTGTTAGATTTCTCTACAATAAAAAAGAAATTTCTAAAGTACGGTGATTAAATTGATCATTTTTACTAAAATAGGAGTGAAAACAAAGCTCACTAATAAAGTGTCTAATTTATTTATAGAAATTTTTTTGATACACAGGCGGTATAAACTTTAGTTTACACGTGCCTTTTAGTTATTTTAGGGTTTAAAGTTTAGGGGTTTATGTTGTATAGTTTAGAATTTAAGGTTAGTGTTTAAAATTTGGTTATAGTGTTTAAGGTTTAGGGTTTAATTTTTTAGGGTTAAGGTTAGAAATTTAGAATTTGAGTTTTTATAGTGTAAATACACATACTTGTGTAAAAGTAATTTTGCACAGCTTCTGTATCACAATTTTACTTTTTATTTATATTTAAACAATAGATATTTCGTAGATCCATACTTTCCACCTAGGGATGGCGTTACCTGTAGGTGGCGTCTTCAGCCAAATTACGAAATTTGAGCCGTGAATCAGCAGCTGTAGTGAAAAAAGGTCAGCTGCAAGGAAAAAAGGTCAGCAACAAGGAAAAAAGGTCAGCCGAATAAAGCTTGCTCGACAAGACACCACGAGCAGATGGCGTGCAGGTCTGGAATATTCGTCTTAGGACGCCATCTGCAGGTGGCGACATGAGCCTTTAACGCCATGTGCAAATGGCGTCGTGAGGGTAATTTGTAATATTCAGCTTTAGACGCCATCTGTAGGTGGCGTCATGACGCGGATATATATACAGGCCCCGCCCGAGAATTTTTGTTTTTCTGTTGTTCATTTCAAAAAAATTAAGGTTTAAGGAGTTTTAGGTAGGGTTTTTGGTAAATTAAGAGAGTCATTGGTGTGATCGAATAACACGATGGATTGTGACACCGAAAACGTTTATGGTCGTTGGGGCGTAATAGTTGATGATTTCAGCGAGGACGACGAAAATGTTATACCAATGGCAGAAGATGATGATGTCGAGTTGCTTGATGCTGACGATGTTGATGTTGTTAGGACCGTTGCTGCTCAGGGCCATGATGTTGATGTTAAGGAAGATGTTTGGGCAATAGCGTCTGCTAAATATAGATTGGCTGATGAGCCGCCGGTTTGGGGCTATGTTCAACTGGAGCTGCCAGTTTAGAGTTATGTTCAACCGGAGCCTCCAGTTTGGGGTTATGTTCAACCGAAACCGCAACAACCGGAGCCCAATCTTCCAGCTTACGTGCCTCTAGTCCACATGTATGAGGTGGACTATGCTACAATGCGGGATCAAGAATATGAGGCACGTGTATTGTCATTCTTCAGCCTCAGCCTCAACCGACGGAGAGTTGAAACTCGGAGGTCAATTCGATACAAAAAAAGATGCTCAGTTAGAAATTAAGGAGTACTGTGTCAGACATCATATGCAATCTTGCGTTGCTGAATCTGATAGCGGAACATATTGTGTAAGGTGCGTGAATTATAAGAGCAAATGTAACTGGAGGATAAGAGTTTCGTATATGAAATAAAAGAAGACGTGGGAGGTCAGAAAGTTCATTGATCAACATTCATGTACCATGACTTCAATCTCACAAGACCACATAAACCTTGACTCCAATTTGATATGTGCTTACACAAAGTTGTTGGTTGAAAAGAATCTGAGGATCGCCATTGTAGTGTTGGTAGCATCGATCCGTGCTCAGCTTGGATACATCCCATCTTACTATAAGGCGTGGATGGCTAAGCAAAAGGCGATGGCGTTAGTTTACGGCGATTGAGATAAATCACATAATAAGCCACCGGCTTTATTACGAGCAATGCAAGTATTTATCCCCGAAACTGCAGTGGAGTACGAAACGTTGCCGGCGGTAACACTACAAGGTGAAGTAATTCCCGAAAAAGAATATTCAGTAAGTTATTATGGGCATTCTAGCCGTGCATTGAAGGATTCACATTCTGCAAACGTATGATTCAAATTGATGGTACATGGCTATACGGGAAATACGGGCAAATATTGCTTATTGCTGTGGCGCAAGACGACAAGAATATATTTCCAATAACCTTTGCCATAGTTGAGAAGGAAAATATCGAGGTATGAGAATTCTTTTTGAATAATTTACGCCGACACGTAATAAAAAAGGACGGGATTTGTGTGATTTCTAATAGAGGGTCTGCTCTATTATCAGTAATCGATAGGCCCGAAAGTTTATGGAGATCACCACATGCTTTTCTAGCCTATTGTATACGGTATATTGCTGCCAATGCAAAGGCTCATTTCTGGAATAATCAGATTCGTCATGAAATTTTAAGCGCATATAAGTTGTAATTTGTTATTGTCTAAATTATTGATTTATTATTGTATGATATTTGTTTTGCGTTTACTAACTAACGTTTTTACGAGCAGGGTATGAAACGGTTCAGCCAAGGTTCGATGCGAAGTTTAGGCGTTTTATAAGGCACGAACAACGTGTACATAATTTTGTTGCTGATATTCCTAAAGAACGATGGTCACGGGCCTATGATGAAGGTTGACATTACGGGCATATGACCACTAACCTTGCCGAGGCTATCAACTTTGTGTTGAAAGGGACGCTCTATTTCCAAATTGCTAGTATTATTTGGGAGGTGTACTTTATACTGGGCAAAGTATGGTGCGACAAAGGGAAGGAGGTCAACTCTCAAATAAATAGGGGACTACAGTGGTCTGAAACTCTCCAAAAGAGTATGGAGAAACTTCAAGAGGATGCAACCACCATGAGAGTGGATTCGTTCGACCTCAACAATGCTGAATTTAATGTCTAAGCCTTGGTACGCCCAGCACAAATTGTTCCGAGTCAACTTGCATGTGAGCCGGTGTGACTGTGGCTATTTTCAGGCATACATATACCCGTGTGCTCAAGCAATCACCGCATGCATGCATGTCTGTATAGACCCATATACATTGGTGGACGATTGTTTTAAGTTGGAAACAATGGCAAATATCTATAGGCCTATATTTAGGACGATTCCAAATCAGGAATATTGGCCAACAGATCCAATATACGAAGAATAGTTACCAAATCCCAGCCTTCGAAAAAAGCTAAAGGGTCGACCGACTTCCTCCTACATTCATACTAGTATGGATGATCCAGATGATCGAGAGAGAGTTTAAACTAGGCATTGTGGACTTTGCAGAGCTGCCAGTCACATGAGAGATAAATGTCCGAATCGTCCCAACTATCGTGTCGGGCCATCACAGCAATTTTGAATGAGTTTGTAAACTTTCATTACTGAAGTAACAGAACATTTTTAAATTAAGTGCGTTTGTTTCATAATAATAAAACAAAATAAATTCAAATTAGAAAAAGTTTAAACAACTTTAATATATCGCAAATATAAAAAAAGTTTAAACAATCAATATAAATCTCATATAATACATATAAAAATGACAAATATTAAACAACTGTAATCGTTCCAAATAAAAGTTTAAACATTAATATGAAAATTTGAAATAGAAAAAAAAAACATCATATCTTCTTCTCCTCCTCGGCAGCTCTTGTCTATGCATGGAAGATGTCTGGTCATATCGTCGTTGGGGTTGAGCCATCCTCCGTGGCGATTGGGGGTCCTCCAAATCCTGCTCGTCTTCGCTTAGCTGGTCATCCAAAATCCACATAAAATGTGGTGTCACGTACATATCTTCAACATATAACGGAGTGGAAAAGGGCGGAGTAGGCAAGTATGGAGGTGGTTGTTGAAACGCACTCACTCCGGATGATCCAACATCAGTGCGTTTCGAATGAAACATCTGGGATCTTTGCAGTGCTCTATCCCATGGATCATCATAATCGTATGTTCCCCCTACATGCCCTGAGGGTATACCTGAACTCCATTATGACCAATCCGCAGAATTAATTGGTGGCGGCTGCAGGTTCTCCATGTGCGTAGACGAACCAGCTTCATGCTGATATGAGCACCTACGCTCTGTATGCCATCTCTGACTCACTCCTATAGGTGCTAGGAATGGTTTTTCGTTGTTATAAAACCATTCCATATAAGCCAAATCGTCACAAAAATCATTTTCCTGGACTGGAGTCTCATCAATTGGCACATATAAGTTCCGGTTGTTCCAACGAGCAATGAAACTTTCTTTCTTGCGCCTCCAGTTATCATCAAACCTAATTTTTTGTTCTCCTGTGTGAATATCTTTGAGATCAATCGGAGGACCAAGAACGAGTTAATGATGCCAGAACTGTCGCAGGACTCTATCAGCGCACTGAAACTCAACCACCGAAAAATGGATCAACGGTACAACTGCACCCCAAAATGTAGCATCCTCCCACACATATTGGGGTACGCAAGACTGTACATCCGCATCGTCGTACGACGTCCAAATGAACTGTCAAAAAATTAATATTAACATCAACAAATATATGGGTACACAAGACTGTACTTTAAACCAACTTTAATACCTAATTTTTCCCATCAGATTCGATCTTCAGTCTCACGTCAACAACGTTGTTGTGCACCACCCCCGCTTTTGTCAAATCATGTCGCTACCTGCACAAAAATCGAAAATTCTTAATTTAGCAATTCAAAATAATTTTAATAAAAAAATACACATTATATATTTTTAATTTTAGTATTACCTTCCAGCAAGTGGAAACTCAACTGGGTTATTAACTATATGTGTCAAATATGGCAGTCGATACCACGCCCAAGACTGAAGTAAGATAAGGCACCCACCAATATCGGATATCTTGTTCCTATTTCTAACAATAACAACCTTGCACATTTCATGGTATAAGACCGTCAATATCGCAGGGCCCTAACTATACGAATGAGCTTCAAAAAATTTTTTTAGAAGTGGCAAATTGTAACGACCCAAATTTCTCGAGTCAACAATGGACGTTGACCCGGGTCTTGGACCGACGTGTCAGGCTGAAATGTTGGGCCATAATGGGCCTATATACGTTGTGGGCTTGCTTGGTGGTTTTGGGCTTGGCTTATGTTGAGCTTAAGTAAGGGTATTATGGTAAAATCATAATTGGGGGAGACAAGGGCTGATGTCTTATTAAGGTGGGCTGTCATCCTTGTAAGAGGGTGAAGTCACCCTTGTCATCTCTCTCTCCATCTTATTCTTCTAATTTTCACCCCAACCTAAAGTAAAATATGGAAACTTGTTGTGGAGGAGTGTGAATCTCGGATTGGCCATCAAGGGAGAGTTTATCATCATCAAATGATCTTCATTTCGAGCTATACATCATTGGTTTTGGTGGGAGTTGGGTTTGAAGCTTGGAGCAAGGAAAGAGAGGTTGAAAAATCTTGGTTGTTGCTTAAGTTCGTGAATCTTGCTAAAGGTCAGTACATCTCTGACTCCTACGCTTCATGAGCCTCATAAGATGATTGCCTTGCTTGGTTTTATGTTTATTGGTTGCTTAGTTAGGGTTCTTGAGCTTTAAACCCCTCTAATGGTAAATCACGTTTTGGAAGTTGATAATGGGTAAAACTGGTAGGAAATCACCTAATATACTCCAAATAACTTGTAGGAAAGATTTGAGACTTATTCATAGGGTTAAGGGTGGGATTGATGTAATCCTGAGCTCTAGGTTTCAAAATCTAGGCTCGAGTACCAGTACGGTGTGGCTGCGTACCGGTACTCCTTTGTATATTGAGGGACAGTTTGTGAGGGGTGTACCGGTATGCCTCCCCTTGTATCGGTACCCCTCACTTAAATGGAAATCCAGTAGTGCTTAGGCGTATCGGTACGCAAGGGGTATATCGGTATGCACTATTACATTGTCTGGAAAGGCTTTGAGTACCGATACGGTACGTAGCGTATCGATACGTCCTTAGGATTAACTCATTCGAATCTAGTAGGGGTACTGGTACCCATTAGGGAGTATCGGTACACGATGTTGATTACCTAGGAGAGGCTTAACATACCGGTATGCGAAGGGTAGAGTACCGGTATAGGATGATCCTAGTACCGATGTTGAGTACCGATACGGGGTAATAGCTTATTGGTATGGCTTGTGGTCTAATTCTTTCGAACCTAGTTAGGGTATCAGTACACATGGGGGAGTATCGATACTATGAGGGCGGTACTGATACTCATTTTGGAGTACCGACACTTGCTGGGCAATTTGCCAAAGAAACTTGAGTTCACGTTCGGGGGTTTTATAGTTCGTGGTAAAGGATCTGGTAGGTCCCTAAAGGTATAAAACAAACTCTAAAACTAAGAAATTGAAGTTAGCAACCCGTATGTGGATTAAGGGCTAATGGCTTAGTAACAGTTGGATAAGTTGCTTGGTTTGGTAATCTATAGGGGTCCGTGTTGGATCAGTTATTGCTATGAGGTAGCTTGGGGTCCTTGTTGTGTGTTGAAGGGACGCCCATGTAGGCTGGTTGTCGTGAGTAATGAGATAATCTAATGAGAAAGGCGTAAACGAATCCTACAGACACATATTAAATAGTGTAACAAACGAGTCATGCCTTGAGGCATTGGTAATGGTTGGCTGGAAGCCTTTATATCTCGGTGAGATGTATTGATGCTCGAGGGAGAATGTGGTATCGTATGAGTCTTGGTCAGGAATCCGGATGTCCTAGAGCCTGTGCAAGGGCACTTAAATAAGGGGATAAGTACTCCGAGCTATATGATCGAGTACATCCGACATGTTCATAGGCTATGTGATTTGGGAGCGGTCCTAAACCTATCCTTGGGCTATGTGATCAGGATATGGAAATACAACTCGAAGGGCTATGTGATCTCGAGTAACTCGATGGGTTATGTGATCTCGAGTAATCATGTTCGGCTATGTGATCGCAGGATAAGACTGCTTGTGGCTATTGTGATCCAAGTATGTCTAGGATGTATATGTGGCTATAGTGATTTGGATATAATCCTTACCCGATAGCTATATGATCACGGGTAACCTGACGGTTGTGTGAGCACGGGAAAAAATAGTAGGACTTCGTTGGCCGTTAGGGAATGTATGTTATTTACGTTATTGTATGGATAAACGATGTTGACTAGTTACCCTTGGGCTTTGTGATCTCGGGTATAGGCTAGATAACCCTTGGGCTATGTGATCAGGGTATGGGACGAAATTTAGTGGTCGGCAGGACCTCGTGTACGGTAAGCTTGGGATGGCTTTGTAGATTTCTTACATAATAGTGGTATCTTGAGACAGTGGTAAGCTCTAGCTAGGATAGGCTAGAAGATGTTCCTTAGATGTGGAAAGTCTTTCTGTGCACTCTTGAATGTATTCTCATGCATGCTTATTTTATGATATTCATGAATTGTGGTAGAGTAGAAATGTACCATTGAGCTTTGTTAGCTCAGCGTGCAGAATTGTGGTTTCTTTCGTGCATAGGTTGACAGGTTGCGTTTGAAGGAGCACATCGAGGAGGATTTCCCAGCACCGAGCCAGTTTCAGAGTACAACACTTGATGTTTAGTTTGGACTGATTGTATTCATAGGACCTTACCACAGTCGAGTTTGTATTTTATCCTGATTTACTATATTTAGTCAAACAGAGTATTTTAATTGGAACTTATGTTTTGTAAACCCCTTTTAATATAATTATCTACGTGGATTTTACGGTAATAGATTATTTTGAGAATTCCTAACTTGTGGTTTTAAACGAGAAATTTTGATGGGTCAGTTTTGGGTGACCCAAAAATGATGCTCCAGATCCAGGACGAAATTATGGTGTTACAATTTGGTATCAGAGCCTAGGTTTAGTCGGTCCTAGTAAACCCCGGGGTGTTGTAGAGGTCGTGGTAGGGTGTCTAGTGAATACAAGTCCCTAAAGTTAAGTGTACGTTATAAGACTGGGGATCCTGATGTGCCACCTTGTTTGTTGTGTTTTAGAAAATAATTGATGGAAGGTGAAACCGGTAGTGGAGAGGCAAGTCACTTCCGCGACCTAACCTCTATCTTTTTGCGTGTGGTGCAAACTATCCCGAGGCAATCTGAGACGCCTCGCAATACCCTTGTAGAGAGGCTACATCATTTTGGACCTAAGAGTTTCGAAGGCTTGGGTGAGTATGACCCGATCAAGGCTGACCAGTGGTTGCGCAACACACAGAGAATCTTGAGACAGATGAAGAGAAGCCTGATAGATGATCTTGGTTGCATTGTTTCCCTTCTGAAGGGCAATGCACGCGAATGGTGGGGGACCGTAGAGTTGGGCCTAAAGCTTACGCTCTCGATATAGGACATCTTTGTGGATGAGTTCTGGAAGAAGTACATCAGTGAGGTACACATGGATGAGATGAGGGACCAGTTTCAGCATTTGGCTCAGGGAGATCGAATGGTGTTTGCTTATGAGCAAGAGTTTCTGCGTTTGAGTCGTTATGCCCTAGAATTGGTTTCCACGGAAGAGTTGAGGTGCAAGAGGTTCAGACAAGTCTTGAATGTTGACCTTCAGTTGCATGTGACAGCGAGTCCGCTTGGGATATTCTCCGAGTTGGCTAATAGTGCGAAGGTATTTAAGCGGTTCAAAGTTTAGCATCTAACCAGTTCGAGGATTCTAGAGGTCATGATGCAGAGACCCATCTTCATCCCTGTCCGCACGAGAGGTTTTATACTTCGAGGAGTTCGAAGAGAGTTGCTTTAGACTAGTCGCCGAGAGTTGGCTTAAGATCTAGATTGAGGGTTCGTAGATGCTCTTTGTTTTTTACGCCAGAATGGGGTGTTGATGGTTTTGCTGGAGCACCACTACAACTGGCGTGCTAGCATTGTGGCCGACATCACCATGGAGTATACTTTTTGCTTCGGAGGGTTTGTTATCGATGCCGGGCACAAATGCATACGGCAAAGGATTGCTGAGTCATGGATGATGACTCATCGGTTTAGTTTTAGAGGTTGACTGCTCACCGGCTTGATCAGAGTTTTGCTAAAAGCGGAGCTAGGGCACCGTCAAGCTATCAAGGTGGAGGTCCTGTGAGATCCACTGCCAGGGTAGGCGCACGAGGCGTTGTGAGGCAGTCTGCAGCTCATATTAGAGTTGACAGTGTTGCGGCCGAGGATATGGCAGGTAAATAAGTTTGTGTTGTTTTAGCTGTCGTGATAGCCGTTTAGCTCTTCGGTTGTGTAATAGACCGGTTCTTGTGATATGCATCTCGATAAATCTTGGGTTTGTTGTTGCTTTAGGCAGCAAATAGAATTGCATCCTTTGCAAGATAAGGTTTTATCATAGATGGTTGTTGAGAGAGCAAGTGTGTCGTAGGTTGCGTGTGAGAAGCGATGAAGTTTAGATTGCTTGAATCTAGTTGTTAGTGTTGGTTGTATAGGATCTTAACCTCTCTAGGGTAGACATTGTGCTCCGTAGTGCTAGCTCAAAGAAGGTTCTACAGGTTTCAAGGTGTTTTTAGCTTGCGTTGTAGACATGAGGGTTAAGAGTTCCTAGTCTTAGTGTTGTGGGTGTTTTGAGGGTATGGAGGTACCCTTGGTGAGTGAGCAATCTTACCGGTTGATTTTGGTTTATAACCGCGATAAAGGTAAGGTTGGGTTCGTTGTGAGTGTCCATTGCTTCGTGGCGTAGTACTTAACGGGCTCTTGTTGGAAGCACACTTGTGCCAGCGACCAACTGGGTGTCGATGCCAAGTGCTTTGCCGAGATCATGTCTACGTGTAAGTAGCTTGTATGGTGGCCCTGGATGTGTTGAGCTGTAATAAAATGGTGGAAGAATGATGACGGGTTTGTGAGATCGGCGACCCTGTTTTGGCCATAGAACGTGAGAGCTTCGCGTGTTGTTTGTCGGAGTAAAGGTACCGTTAGAAAAGTAAATAAAGGTCGTGATGATTATGGTTGAGGTCCTAAGGGTAAATCGTGAGAATAGTTGCTTGGCTGGTGTACCTGTTGAGCTAGATTTTGTGGGGTTGGAGGATTGCCCGACAGAGTCGATCAAAATTATTATCGGTTAAGGCAAACAATATGGAAGTTATCAGAGTAGCGCAGCCAAAATGTGGATCAGTAGTTGTGTCAAGGGTAACCTGGTGGTTACTTTGCAAAGAAATGTTTTTAGACAAACTAGTTGACGATCTTTGAGAACATTCCGATGGTTTTTCACGTCTGATGATTAAGACCGAAGCCAGGGTGAGGAAAAAGATGTTTAGACCTTGCAAGGAGAATGGCTAAGTTTTGGGTTGCTTGTGTGAGTTCCTAGGTGACGGCGGCCTTTGCTCAAAACCAAGTGGTTGAAATTGAAAGTGATTTTGGATCGTGTGAAAGCGAGTTAAAAAAAGGGTTAAGTTCCGGCTTGGTGGGTCCAGTCTGGGGAAAATAGCTGTTAGTTCAAGGTGGATTGGTGATAATGATCGGTTGTAAGGGTTTTTCTTGTCCTTTAAGGATTTGATCGGATATGTTTGTTGGACATGGTGCGTTTTTGACAATGGTTTGTGGATGTGGTGTAGCGTTTTAGACATAGATGAATCCCAAGTTTAGTTTGGTTGACGGATGCTAGTAGAAAGGATTGGTTATCCGAGATAGAGTTCCTTAGATGTGAGCCCTTTAAGTTGATGTTTGAGCAGTGCGGCTCGAGGTTGGTTATGTTATCATGCTTAGCGGTTCGTCATAAGTGTCGTTGGTTGTTGAAAAATAGGTCGTTAAAAATCTTAAGAGAAGCGTTAAGAGTGTGTGGTTTAGTACTAGGGTTCTGTTTAAAGTGGGTTGAGGGAGAACTCTCTCTAATCAATGTGACCCTACTTGAATGGTGAAGTGGTTAGATCTGTTTCGGTTACATATCCCTTTCATCCATCTAAATTTTGAGGACGAAATTTCTTAAAGGATGGAAGAATTGTAACGACCTGGATTTCTCGAGTCAACAATGGACGTTGACCCGAGTCTTAGACCGACGTGTCGGTCGAAATGTTGGGCCATAATGGGCCTCCATACGTTGTGGCTTGCTTGGTGGTTTTGGGCTTGGCTTATGTTGGGCTTAAGGAAAGGGTATTAGGGTAAAATCATAATTAGGGGAGACAAGGGTTGGTGTCTCATTAAGGTGGGTTGTCATCCTTGTAAGAGGGTGAAGTCACCCTTGTCATCTCTCTCTCTTCATCTCCTTCTTCTAATTTCCACCCCAACCCAAAGTAAAAAATGGAAACTTGTTGTGGAGGAGTGTGAATCTCGGATTGGCCATTAAGGGAGAGTTTATCAGCATCAAATGATCTTCATTTCGAGCTATACATCATTGGTTTTGGTGGGAGTTGGGTTTGAAGCTTGGAGCAAGGAATGAGAGGTGGAAGAAGCTTGGTTGTTGCTTAAGTTCGTGAATCTTGCTAAAGGTCAATACATCTTTGACTCATACGTTTCATGAGCCTCGAAAGATGATTGCCTTGCTTGGTTTTATGTTTATGGGTTGCTTAGTTAGGGTTCTTGAGCTTTAAACCCCTCTAATGGTAAATCACGTTTTGAGAGTTGACAATGGGTAAAACTGGTAGGAAATCACTTAATATACTCCAAATAACTTGTAGGAAAGATTTGAGACTTAGTCATAGGGGTTAAGGGTGAGATTGGTGTAATCCCGAGCTCTAGGTTTTAAAATATAAGCTCGAGTACCGGTACGGTGTAGCTGCGTACCGATACTCCTTTATATATTGAGGGACGGTTTGTAAAAGATGTACCGGTACGCCTCCCCGTGTATCGGTACCCCTCACTTAAATGGAAATCCAGTAGCGCTTAGGCGTATCGGTACGCAAAGGGCGTATCGGTACGCACTGTTACATTGCCTGGAAAGGCTTTGAGTACTGATACGGTACGTATCGTATCAGTACATCTTTAGGATGAACTCCTTCAAATCTAGTAGGGGTACCGGTACCCATTGGAGAGTACCATTACGTGATGTTGATTGCCTAGAAAAGGTTTAGCGTACCGTTACACGAAGGGTAGAGTACCGGTACAGGACGATCCCAGTACCGATGCTGAGTACCGATACAGTGTAAGAGCGTATCGGTACGACTTGTGGTCTAACTCTTTCAAACCTAGTTAGGGTATCGGTACTCATGGGGGAGTATCGATACTATGAGGGTGGTGTCGATACTCATTTTGGAGTACCGGTACTTGCTGGGCAATCTGCCAAAAAAAGTTGAGTTCGCTCTCGGGGGTTCTAGAGTTCGTGGTAAAGGATCTGGTAGGTCCATAAAGGTATAAAATAAACTCTAAAACTAAGAAATCGAGGTTAGCAACTCGTATGTGGATTAAGGGCTAATGGCTTAGTAACAGTTGGATAAGTTTCTTCGTTTGGTAATCCATAGGGGTCCGTGGTGGATCAGTTATTGCTACGAGGTAGCTTGGGGTCCTTGCTGTGTGCTGAAGGGACGCCCATGTAGGTTGGTTGCCGTGAGTAATGAGATAATCTAATGAGAAAGACGTAAACGAATCCTACAGACTCATATTAAATAGTGTAACAAACGAGTCATGCCTTGAGGTATTGGTAATGGTTTGCTAGAAGCCTTTATCTCTCAGTGAGATGTATTGATGCTCGGGGGAGCATGTGGTATCGTATGAGTCTTGGTCAAGAATCCAGATGTCCTAGAGTTTGCGCAAGGGCACTTAAATAAAGGGGATGGGTACTCTGGGCTATGTGATCGAGTACATCCGGCGTGTCCATGGGCTATATGATATGGATGTGGTCTGAAACCTATCATTGGGCTATGTGATCAGGATATGGAAATACAACTCGAAGGGCTATGTGATCTCGAGTAACTTGATGGGCTATATGATCTCGAGTAATCATGTTCGGCTACGTGATCGCAGGATAAGGCTGCTTGTGGCTATTGTGATCCAAGTATGTCTATGATGTATCTGTGGCTATAGTGATCCGGATATGATCCTTACCCAACGGCTATATGATCAAGGGTAACCCGACGGCTGTGTGAGCACGGGAAAAATGGTAGGGCTTCGTTGGCCATTAGGGAATGTATATTATTTATGTTGTTGTATGGATAAACGGTGTTGACTAGTTACCCTTGGGCTTTGTGATCAGGGTATGTGATGTAACTCGATGGGCTTTGTGATCTCGGGTATAGGCTAAATAACCCTTGGGCTATGTGATCAAGGTATAGGACGAATTTCAGTGGTTGGTAGGACCCCATGTACGGTAAGCCTGTGATGGCTTGGTAGACTTCTTACATAATAGTGGTATCTTGAGACAGTGGTAAGCTCTAGCTAGGATAGGCTAGAAGATGATCCTTAGATGTGGAGAAGCCTTTCTGTGCACTCTTGAATATATTATCATGCATGCTTATTTTATGATATTCATTAATTGTGGTAGAGTAGAAATGTACCATTGTGCTTTGTTAGCTCAGCGTGCGGAATTGTGGTTTTTTCTGTGCGTAGGTTGACATGTTGCGTTTGGAGGAGCACATCGAGGAGTAGTTCCCAACACCGAGCCAATTTTAGAGTACAATACTTGATGTTTAGTTTAGACTAATTGTATTCATAGGACCTTACCACAGTCGAGTCTGTATTTTATTCTGATTTTCTGTATTGGTAAAATAGAGTATTTTAATTGGAACTTATATTTTGTAAACCCCTTTTAATATCATTATCTACGTGGATTTTACGGTAATGGATTATTTTGAGAATTCCTAACTTGTGGTTTTAAAAGAGAAATTTTGATGGGTCAGTTTTGGGTGACCCGAAAGTGATGCTTTAGATCCGGGGACGGAATCGGGGTGTTACACAAATGCTGCGTGTGCACAAGATTACCGGATTTATCCGGCATCAATACCCCACCAATGAGTTGCAGGGTATAAGCACGTGTTGCGCATGCAACTTCTTCATGGGTTGAGTCATCGGTTACCCTGAATGCATTCTCCAACCAGGTTACCTTCACACATAACCCTTTCGTGTCGGTTTCTGAAGGGATTTTCCCGAGGAACCGGTTGCACATCACATATACATTGTTGTTATTCTGCCCCACGACCGCATTTTCATTTATGGTGACACCGAGCTGTAAAGCTACATCTTGCAGGGTAATCGTGCACTCCCCGACTGGAAAATGAAACGTGTGGGTCTGTGGTCTCTAGCGTTCAATCAACGCAGTTATCAATATCGGGACTACCTTATAGCCACGCACAAATGTCGTATTATAAAAGACCGTCTACTGTAAGTGACGAAAAATGCGAGCAGATGGCTCCTTCGTCATCGTCCCTCGACGACGAAAACAATGCTGATCGTCCTGCATTTAATAAATTAAATTTAATTAATAACATTGTACAACTAACATACATTTCTTACTCGAAGATAAATAAATAAGTTACAAATTACTTACGCCAGTATAAGATGAAATGTGCATATGGTCCAACTGCAACAACTGATCAGACGCCATATCTCAAATTTATCTGCACACCAACTACTAGAATTATTCGAATATAGTTCCCTTAATTTTCCTATAATTATTCGAATATGATTCCCTTAATTATACTAATTTTTTTCTAGAATATACCTAGAATTATTTTAATATGGTTCCCTTAATTATATTAATTTTGTGTTCTCGAATATACCTAAAATTATTCGAATATGGTTCCCTTAATTATACTAATTTTTGTTCTCGAATATACCTACTTTCTCCAATATAATTATCTAAACATTTAACAACATTCTAGCTTATTCATTATTTTTAAATTCTACAAATTAAAATAATTCAAATTAATAGAATATATATATATATATATACAAATCAAATAATTTAGAACACAATAAAATATTTAATATACCTTAGAAAAATATTTAAACTCTACATAGCTACATTAATAAAAATTCCAATTCGATGTTCAAATTATTATCCTAAAACCCTATAATTCTATAATTAATTATTATTATTACCCTAAAATAAAATATTACATGTCTACATTTAATTTATATAAATTAAAAAATAAGTATCTAATCAACAATAATGTACTCCAAATGCTTCCCTTAAAATCTCTTCACCTCCTGCAACTAAAAATTAATAAAATTAATAAATATACTATTCATTACAAATCAAATAATTCATACATTAACTAAAAAATTACATACCTTAAATAACTCAAATACTCTTTCCCTAAACTTTTCCCTCCCTCACTCAAAATTTTCCTCTCCACAACTCGTTCTGTCGTTTCAATTTATAGGCATATTTCGAGTAAAGACGCCACCTGCAGGTGGCGTCCTCGGTTAAATAGGCGTAATTAACGCGCCTTTACCGCTGCCCAAGTCAATGCTGCAATAATTGGCTGAATTACCGGCTCAACAACCACTCTTTAATGAAGACGCCACATGCAGGTGGCGTCTTCAAGTTAGTATAGTTTTTGCCGTAGATCTCCAATTATAGGGCAACGTGCCTTATTTCCCTATTTTTTTACAATATTCCCCTAAAAATGCCAGATTATTAACTATTTAAATTTAAAATTTAGCTAACAATACTTAAATTATTTAATATTTAAATTTATAGAAACCTAAATTATTATTAAAAAAATAAGAGCACCGACTCAGTTTTTTAGTTCAATCCCTATCTAATCAAATATTTAATAAATTTTTATTTTTTAGTTTAAATATTTATTTTTTATAGGGCCTAAATAATATTTAAAATTTTCAAAAAAAACTCAGACCAAGAGAAGCTGTGTCTCTAAGTTTGAGTTCAGACCTTTTAGTTACTTGTAAAGTTTTTGAACTTCTGTTTTTTAGCTCAACTCATTATGAAGTTCAAGTTATGTTTTTTAGTTCAACTCATTATCAAGTTTGAATTATGTTAAAAAATTTTAAAGTAGCATGGTCTCTCGTTAAACGGTAATTTATAACAAAATCATAATTAAAAATAAATCGAATAGCGGAAGAAAAAAAATACAACTAAATTGTAAATAAAACCAAAAGTTAATACATACTCCCCTGTCCCACTCAATATGTCCATTTTATGTTTTAAAATCGTCCCACTTAAAATGTCTCATTAAAAAAATCAACAACTTTTATAAAAACACATTTCCCTTTATACACTTTTTTTAGTTTCTCAATAAAACAAAATTTAACTTTTTAAGGATAAAATTGTCGTTTCAATTATTTTACATCATCTTTCTTACACATTCTTATACAAACTTTTTCTTCCTAAAATTGTGTGAAAAGTTAACAATTGACAAAATAAATGGGACGGAGGGAGTAATTAAGATACACAGCAACAAAGTGAGACCACCCTACATGAAACTAGGAATATACAACAGCCAACATCAATATTAAAACAAAAGTAATTAGGATATTCTATTATATTTGGCCCATTGATTAAGTTACTTATCTTTATTCTTTTACATTCTGTTAAGTTATGAATTTTAGACCTATTAAAAGCACGTTCTTCCCCTAAAGTCTTCCCTCCCCTTCCTTTAAGTAGAATTAAGATTAGGATTTGTAAAAAAAAAAAAAAATTAGGAGATTCTACATGCCCAAGGGAGAACAGGCCACCACATCATGAGCTAAAATAACAAGTGGTCCAAGTGAAAAAAAGAAAAAGGATGATGCTATCCTAAGAGATCTAAGTTCAAATCGTTTTGTCTGCAACGTGTGTGTATTGTTAAAGCGTTAAGAATGTGTATAATCAGATACTACCTTGTAATCACTTTAAGCTATTAAAAAAATCATAATCTAAAATTCAAACAAAAATTCTTTGTTTCTTTCCGGTGTCATTTTTTATGCTCAACGCTAAAAATAAATAAATTATAAACCCTAAATTCTAAATTCTAAACCTTAAATTCTAAATCATAGAAAATATACACTACCCCAATTCTCTAAACCTCAATCCTAAAATTCAAAAAAAAAATCTCAGTTTCTTTCTCAGCGCCCTCCACCGAAATCATCCTTCATCTTCACTTGATTTCATTTTTGTCTTGTCCGGTGTTATGCTCCCACCATTCTTCGATTGTCGTCAGTGACGAAGGATGACTATTTTCTTGATATTTACAGGTGAAATGGCTCATCTCCCATATGGATGTTTGTTGTGGGATGCAGGAAAAAGGGCTCTTTCGTTTTAGCTCGTTGGCTTTGTTCGTCGTTGTTTTGAGCTTTGTCACCTTGCTTTGTGGTTGTCTTGGTGGCGTTTGTTGGTGGTCCTCCGGTGATGCGGACCGTAAACCTATGGGTTCATGGAGTCATCTTCGAAATCAAGGAGCTCTCCCAGTTCAGACCTCCACGCCCTCGAAACCTCTTATGTCGACTACGTGGTTTATGGCGGCTGTTTGTCCCTCTTTTTGGTGTCGTTTTGTTTTCCCCATCTTTAATTGGGCTATTGTTTTAAGCCTTCTGTGCCCCTGTCTGCTTCGACCATGAGTGTCGTGTTTTTCAGGTTCTTGTCCCGATTTTTTTATTTTTTTAATAATGAATTTTCTTCTTTTGATAAAAAAATTTAAATTTGATTCTTAAACCGTAAACCTAATATTTTAGAGTAAGACAATAAAACAAAAAAAAAAGACTTCTATTCCTAAAACTCGATCATCAGAAATTTAACAGTCACAACAACGAAACAAACCAGGAAAGTCACAGTTCCCCTTACAAAAGCAATACAAAAAGGAAACACAAACATTTGAATTTTCAATTTCAAATTCAAATTAGGTTAGATTCGATAGGGATGACTATGAAGTAGACTTTGAATTGCTGATTTTATGTTCGAATTTTGAAAAGTCTATAAAGTTTTTTTAAATTATATTAGATATTGAATCCCGGTTACAAAGAGGGTGAGGTGAACGGATGAAAATCGTTTGTTTTTAATTATGTTCTTTTCAGTGCCTCACTCTAAAAAAAAGTAAATTTAAGGTTTAAAGTTAAAATTTATGATTAAGATTTAGAGAATTAGATGTATGATATATTTTTTAGAGCGTACGATTTAAGATGTAGAATTTAAAAGTAAAATTTAAATTTTATTTTTTTAATATTTTATAATATAGGACATAAAAATAAGTATATTTAGGGAAGAGGATTTTTGTTCGAGGTGAACCCCTGCCATTGGTTCAAAGTGGATTAATTAGGATAGATTTGTCTAGAAAACACGACTCTGACTTGAGGGTTGATTGTTATTTAAATTGCCAAAGGGCTTCGATTGAGGTACCCTCTTCTTACCGCTATTATACCATGTCTGACTCCTGGGTTTTAATCATATGTCATACGAGATGTAAGAAATGTTGTTGCAATCAAGCTAGATAAATATTAATATAAAAATCGATAAAAAAAAAAATCAAACTTAGCAAGCACTAAGGTTCGAATTGGATTTCGCTTTTTTTGCTCCGCTCTAACAGGGAAGAAGCAGAGGTTATAGATTGATCAGATGCAAGAAGCCCTGAACCGGTCCGGATACTCGAAGATTGATCCGACATCGAAACAAATCTTGCTGCAGAATATGGAGGTGTCGATGGCTGAGGGAGATTGATTGGTTTGCTCCCCAGCATGAGAATAACCGTTGACATTGAAGGCCTAACTGCAGGGTCATCCTGAACACACAACAATGCAATGTGTATCCATCTCACAACCTCCGGAACCGGACAATCATCGGCAATGTTAAGATCGATCAACTCGTGTCCTCTGCCTTCGTTCCATATCATCCATGCCTGGTCTGGGTCAGGGACATATGTAACACAAAGTCTTAATTAGGGACACAAGCCTTGAGTTCAGGTACCAGGAAATGAAAAATAAAGAGAGAATGCATACATATGTAACAAGAATTTGTCCGCCGTCCAGGTAATGAAGGAATCCCCTGTTTTTCTTACCACTTAATATTTCTAGCATTAGGATACCAAAGCTGTAAACATCGGACTTGTTTGAAAACAACCCTTCCAATGCATATTCTGGTGCCATGTATCCACTGCATAGGGCAAAAATTTAGGCTCTTTTTCTCATTTCGATTGGGATTCGGTAAAGGAACCATAATTAAGTACAAGTACTTACTATGTGCCAACAACATGCTCCGTGTTGGCCTCGATTTGATTCCCTCCAACTATTCTTGCAGTGCCGAAGTCTGATATCTTAGGGTTCATATCATCATCTAACAAAACATTGCTCGCCTTCAAGTCCCGATGGATTATTTTAAGCCGAGAATCCTCGTGTAGATATTGAAGCCCCCTTGCAGTTCCGATGATGATGTTGGAGCGTTTTTCCCAGTCTAGCAATGCCTTGCTTTTTTCTGGATCTGCCTTCGGAAACATAGTTCAAGAGCAAAGTAACATTCTTAGCTATCGGAAAACTTGTGTCTAACCAGGTTCAACTCATATTCGAACATGAACATAGGAAAACATGATGTGTGAGGGAATGGAGCAAACCGAAAAGGAAGGTGTCCAAGCTAGTGTTAGCCATGAACTCGTAGACGAGAAGCATTTCGTCGTGTTCTAAGCAATATCCCAATAGCCTCACGAGATTTTTATGTTGAAGCTTAACGATTAACTTCACTTCATTCTTGAACTCTCCGAGACCCTGACTTGATCTCATGGAAAGCCTTTTAACTGCTATTACCTTCCCATTGAGCATTTTCCCCTGAGAAAAAACAATTTTTACAAGTCCGAAACATGATGTTAACTGCAACTTCCCCTAATAATCCTAACATAAACAATAGATGAATGTTGCTACTTTCAACCTTGTAAACAGGTCCGAAACCGCCTTCTCCGAGCTTGTTTTCCTCGGAGAAGTTGCTCGTTGCAGCATGTATAGTAGCTAAATTAAACTGATGCATCTCATCATCGTGATCCTCGTCAGATATATGAATGCCAATCTCCATCAAATTTGGAGGCTTTGAGGAATAAGACCTTCCCAGTAAAATCTCTTGTCTAGTTCCTTCATCTGAGTGTTGAGTCACAATGTTCAAAATTTACTAAGAAATCAATATATACATATATATATATATATTTATATGTCACATAGCCTTAAAAAGTAAAGGGAAATTACCTTTAAAACGTCTTCTTTTTCTTTGATACAGAAAACCAACTAGAGCTGCAACAACAAAAACGCCTGCTAATGACGATACGATGATTATTATGGTCCTTGTTGTGCTGTTGCCCCCCTCTCCTGTTGTTAAATCGACCGAAATACCACACATGAGTATACGGTGTCGGATATATACTTGTTTCCTATGCTCGTACTTCAGTCCGAGTAACATAGTCTATAAAGAACTGCTTGGCGGGTACGAAATAAGCCTGATTGACTTACCATCATTCTCCGATGGGGGAGCCGGTGGTTGATCAGATACCGGGTTCGTGTCATACCTCAAATAGCAACTCGGGTTCAAAACTTGCCATCCTGTTCTGTTCATGCAGCAAGCCTCGGTTCGGTTCAACAAATCTCTCAAACAAGTAGAACATGAATTAACATTAAGATCTCTGCTGCACTGCGCCCTGCCATATCGACGCCCCGATCCATCTCGCGCATCTAATCCGCCTTCTGCGGACATATTTGTGGCGAATATAGCTTGCTCTACTAGAGAAAAAACAAAGCCTCGGGTGCCGATATCTCCTTCGGGAGGTGAAGTGGTATTCTCAGGATTCCACCTTAAAAAGAATGGCTCGAGCGTAGCTTGGCCGAAAAAGTCGATGTCCGAATATCTTATCATGCATAGTTCGAACCACATGATTGCTCTTTTGTAACCGGGACAGGATTGTGTGACTAGTCGAGTAACATTGTTCATACAAAGCCGGCAAACATCGTGGGAAACATCACTTCGGCAAAGAAAGAGGCTGTAAATTCCATTGAAGCTGTCGTTATAGAAGGTGTGGTCGGAAGCTCTAGCGGCCATAGAATCCAGAAGAGTCGCGAGGTTCGATCTGTAACCGGCGTTGGCAGTGACATTCTCCGGGCCTAAGCAATAGTAATTGAACAACTGGCAAGTGGTGAAGTCGATCAGCACAAGGATGGTGATGAAGCATAAAGGCAAGGCTCCGGGTTTGTAATGAAGGAGACGAGCCATTGCTGTTGTAATTAGTGCTTTGATCAAGTTCAATACAGGAACTGTGTCTAATTGATTTTTGGAAACACAACTCTCTTATGTTCAAATTCCACGGTTGGCTTTAGTCAAAAAAAAAAAAATTCCACGGTTGGCGCTTCGCTTTGACCGGTGGTTCCGTGAGAAAGTGGACAAAAACTCAACTATTCGACTTTCTTGGTCGGATTCAAATAAAAAGATTGGATTCCTTTCCTTTCATCAATTATTAGTAGTTTTTATTTGTTTAAATCTCATCATCATGTGTTATCGGAAAAGGGAATGTTGTTTATTTTTGGTGATCGATCAGTGTCTGCTATATTAAAAGATTATGATTAATAAACATATATTATCTTATAATCATTGAATGTGAGCAAAATTCGATTTGATTTGAACCAGTTAGTATCATAACATTATACATGGGTAGAACTTGTATAGAGCTAGAGGGGGACATAGCCCCCAAAATTTTGGAAAATCGAATTTTATTCTTAAATTTAAAAAAAATAATTTGGCCCCCTCAATATTTTTAAAAATCCATATTAAGCTTCAAAAGTTAAATATTTTTAATTAAGTCCCCTCTTAAAATTTTTAAAATTAGGATTAAATCTCTCAAAATTATTAAAAACTTTTAGTTAAACACTCAAAATTTTTGTTTAAGCCTCTAAATTTTCAAAAAAATAATTAATTTTACCCCCAAACTCTTGCTTTAAGTTTCTCCTCTGACATTATAAATGCTTACAATTAAAATTGAATTGAAACTTGAGTCGAGACAAAAAATTTGAGTTTATCGAATATTATTTGTGTATGCTTTTATACATAGTCAACGGGTGGCTAAGGGTAGAAAATAAAATTTCTAATTTTGTTAAATTAATTTAATTAAAAATCATATTCAAATATAGGTGTTTTGAATAATAATTTTTTTATTCGAAGAAAGTTAAGAAATACTTTTTCAGGAAAAAGAAAAACAAGAAATACAAATATTATATAAAATAAAAATAACAATTTTAAATGCATGAAATGTGGGAAATTTTCAAGGCTATATGAAAGAATCCATAAACTTATACTCTATCCGAAAATAACATCGAAACCGAACCGCAATGGCGATTCTGGACATGTATAATACGAGCGACCGCATATGACCCTTAAAAAAGAGAAGGCTTCAAAAAATTCAATTTAACTTAAATTAAAAAATTACAAAAAATTATAGCTTTTATGTTTAATAATTAACAACTTACAAACAATTAATACCATAATCCAAATTTATTCCAAAGTACGAATAATTAACAACTTACAAATAATTAATATCACAATCTAAATGTATTCCAAAGACTTTTAGACTTGAATTCTAGAGCTTTTTATACTCCATGTGGGTGTCATAGTCTTAACTTGGTTTTATGTAACATTGCAAACGCTTTAATGAAAGCGAGAGACAATTTTATAATAGTTCAACGTATTTATACTTTATTTGCTAATTCTATAAAGTGATGGAATATATTAAAAAATATGAAGGGTTTAACTCTTAAATTATTGCCGGTCACACGATGAAAAAATTGCGTTGAAAGTATTAAGGCAATAAGATTTCAAATTATTGAGATAAGCATCATTTCAAGTAACTCATACAAATAATGATCTTAAAATACAAAGTGAAGCTAAATCTTTAACACAAATGAACTTAGTAGTCTTAAATTTTTACTATCTACAATCAATTGGTATGAAATTTTGTTTGCTGTGAACTTAGTTAGCAAAAATTTGCAGTCAAAAGACATGTTGATTGATGTTGTTATTGATGAGATAAAAAGATTTATTTCATTTTAAAAAAAATATAGAGATAGTGGGAGTAATGGATTTATTAAGATTTTAAAAACGTTTTAATTGCTTCCCAAATGCGACAATTGCTTATAAAATCTTATTAACTCTTCTTATTATTGTTGCTTTTGCATAACAAAGGAAAGATCACCTCGGCAGAGGAAGAGACTGTAGACTCCATTAAAGCTATCGTTATAGAAGCTGCGGTCGGAAGCTTAAACGGACACGAAATTCAGACGAGACGCAAGGCTAAATTTATATGTGGCGGTTGTTGTTTTGTTTTCGGGGCCTAAACAATTGTGATCACGATATATCGACCACGTCAGAAACTGGCAAGCGATGAACTTAATAAGCACAATAAATGTTATGAAGCATAAAATGAACATAATTCCAACAAATAAAACAACAGACGGTAATATGGTACATAGTATTTTGATGACTCTATTGGTGAAACTTTCATGAACCTGATGTGCATAGTAGCAGGAGGTGTGGTGGCGTTTGAGCTGTTGTTTAGGGTTGAGGGTTCGGTTGAGTCAGGTAGTCTTGTAGGGTGTACCAGATCGGCAACTTGTCAAAACCGCCACCGGACATTTTTTGGCTTATGGAGAATATTTTCAGGGTTAATATTTTATGATGATACAAAAAGGGAGTTTATGTTGGTGCCATAACGTGATCTAAAAGGGAAGGGACGTTAATGAATTTGGAGTCTCTTTGCATGGCGAAAGAAAGGAATATGACCATTGTTTAATGAATAGGCTATCGATGTTCATAAATGACGTGTTTTGACTTATGTAGGCTAGAAAATTATAATTCTTTTCCGAGTTAGAAGTAATTTAATTGCGGTTAGAGGTGCTTATCGAGCGAGTCGATCGCGAGTTGAGTAGTGATCGACTCGTGCTTGTTAAAAAATATCGTTGCTCAACTCGACTCGTTGCTCGTTAAGCTCGATAAATTTTTGCTCGACTCGTGCTCATTAAAAAATTTTGTTGTTCGACTCAACTCGTTGCTCGTTAAGCTCGTCAAATTTTTACTTTGTTTTTTTTAAAATATGGGTAAAATCTAGTGATACTATTAGAGCTTAATATAAACATAGAAATTCAGACTAAAAAACGTGAAGTCTGAGGAGATAAATAAACAAACCTGCCATGATCGAGTTGGAGATAAAATCGATATTCGAGTGTGAGACTCTTTTTAGTTTCTCAACAATCTTCGATGAACAACAAAAGAGATTATGCCTTAGGAATTCGGGGTTTTAACTTTCAATCACATTTTTTTACATGGGAGGTGAAAACTGAAGACTTTTTTCATTTTCTACTTTTATACATAAAGTAAAAATAAAAGAAAAAAGGGAAGACTTTAATAAAAAAAGAAAAGACTCATTATTATAATTTAATTTCTTATTAATACAACTTAATTTTTTTAATTCACGAGAAATACAAAACGTTTGGAAATTTGAAACTAAAATTTTATGGGTAAATTACCTAGCAATTCACCAAATTTTTCTTGAGTTTTCAATTAGTATTTAAACTTTTTGAAACATAATTTTTTAAGGTGACCACCAAAAATCATAAAAGAATTTATAAAAAATATAATGAGCTGCTCAATAACTTATCGAGTTGAGTTGGACCTTGCTCAACTCAACTCGCTATGATCTCGAGTCGAGTCAACTCGAGTTGAGCGTTAGCTGAGTTTTGACCGAGTCGAGCTCGAGTTGTTTGCAAGCTGCTCAACTCAATAAACATCCCTAATTGCGGTTATACGCAGGGACGGATCTTGGCAATCCAATTTGAGGGGACTATTTAATTTTTTTAATTTAAGAAGCTTAAATTAAAATTTTCAAAGATTTTGAAGGGTTTAATTTAAAATCTTCATAAGAATTTAGGGGTTCAACTAAAATTTTCATAAATTTTAAAACTTAACAAGAAATTTTAAAAAATTTAGGAGGAAACTTAATTAAAATTATTAAAATTGTTTGAAATATAATATATTTTTTTAAATGAAAGGGCCAGATTAAAATTTTAAAATTTTAATGGACTAAAACTGGAATTGTGAATTTTGGGCTCCATTGAGCGGCCTCCCTTGGTTACACGTACTTAAACTCGCAATATTAAGTGGTACAAAAACAATGACATTAATTGTACTTAAACCCAAATCGTTTTCTTTTATTTGATTATGTTTATTTTTTTCGTATATTTTGTTATATTTTTTATTTTTATATTATATTTTTCTTTGCCTTTATGACATGTCTCTCCCTTATGACACGTTTTTATAGTTACTTTTGTGAATTTTTTATGCTCATATAGTGACTCTCACAACGCTTATTTTTTATTTGTGTGGTCACGTAGAGTTTGATCATATTTTGAGTTATTTGCCGATATAATCTATAACGGATCTTCGTTTTTGGAAATATGCGTGAAAGTTGGTTGTCGATTTTGGAGATTTTATCCGGTTTGTGTTTTGACAACCATCTAATGACTCTTCCTATAATAGATTGTAGAAATTTTCTTTGGGTTAAAGAGAAAGTATTTGATCTGACCATGCAATGTTTTTTTTTATCTTTTTCGATTTACTATTTTTGTTTTTTTTAATGTTTTAAAACTTCTAATAGATTATATTCCTTTGTTATACTTTTGTTTATTAATAAAGTTACATATTGATGTGTCAAAAAAATAAACTAATATTCGAATTTTGTTGCCAATAATTCAACAAATTAAATTAAATTAAGATATATTCTTTAATATTCAGGGCAGAAGCTATAGAAATCGAGTTAATATCGGTACAAACAAAAATTATTTTATCTCAGTCATCTTTATCTATAATTCAATAAATTTAAAATTCGAACAGCATGACAGATAAAAAAAATGAAAATGGGCCATTGACATTTTAGGCTTAGGGAATTGAAAGCTAAATGTTCGTATAACTCATTCAGACCAATATTGGCTGGCTTGGGCTACCATGTTTGTGTGTGCATTGTGCAATTTGGGCAAACTCATACAAGATATTACTAGAAAATAACATTTATATATTTAAATTGAAGAATATATTTTTATTTTTATTTATTAAATAGATATATTATATTCTCATACCGGGATTCAAACTCATACAAGATAAGACAATATAAACTTCTTTAACTACTAGGCCAATTAGTGGATCTCAATATATTTTTATTATAATTGGCTTATGTTATAAATTATGGTTAAACAAATGTTTTCATTCTCTTGTATGAAAGATTGTAGGATCTAAGCACCCTTACATTGTAAACTTTTTAACTTTCTAAATTTTAGGTAAAAAATAAAATTAAAATTAATTTATTCATTATATTATTAGTGTTACATGAATATAGTTTAGTTAAAATATTGGTATCTCTATAATTTTTTTATAATACCTAAACTATTTAAATCCTTCCGAACCTTAAAATCAAAGAATATTATATATTAAAGGTTTAGAGGTTCGTGATTTAGATTGTAGGATATAAAATTTAAACTTTATGGTTGTAATTTAGGGTTTTATGTTTAGAGTTTAGGGTTTAGTATTTAGAAGATTAAGATTAGGAATTTTAATTTTAAATTTTAACATTAAATTAGGCATGCTTGTGTAAAAAAAAAAAACTTTATACCACATATGTATGAAATAATTGTCCTATATTAAATCCTCCTCTCCATAAATGTTGAAACAACAATCATTTCAATTGAACCCAACAAGTGTTCCCGTTAAAAAGCAAATGATATTTATCCTACAAGACACGAGTTCAAATCGCTCTGTCTACATGGTGTATGCGCATTATCAAATGGTTAAGAATATATATAAACATATACTACATTGTAACCACCTTTAGACTATTCAAAAAACAATCATTTCAATTAATAAATCAAGACTCATTCAATGACTTGTTGCAATATTATTCATTAAGACATTTGATATTTCTCAATCTATGCAAAAGCCATATAATGTTATTCGACGAAGGACGCACGCAGGATCTTAAGTTAGGAGGCGAACTTATAAAATTTTAAGATGGCGAAAATAGAGTTTCAATGAAAAAATACATAAAAACTTCTAAACCCTTTTAAATCATACATAAATTTTTAAATTTTTAGAGGAAACGACTACTCCCACCAGTCATCTTCTCGGTCCATCTCTAATTGCGACATTCGATATTTCCAAACGGATGGGCTCAAGTTCCAGCCTTTTTTGGTTTGAACTTTTCAAATCTAAATTTTTTTATTAAAAAAATCAGATTATTTTTCTGACTTGACTTTTAATTTTCTGGAACTCGTATAGTGGTATTGTTATAACTTCAAATCGATACGACGTATTCAGAGCAATTTTAGCAGCTCTAATTATGGGCGTAGAAAATGATACTCACCACACCAGTTATTCATTGTTTTAAAAAGCCATATGAACATTAAAAACAAGTCGACAGATACCCCATGTGGAGGCAATATTATTACCTTCCCTTACATGGTTGAAAGGCTTTCTTTATTAATATAGGGCGGCTAGAGTTCGTCATTTGTTGAACCATTGGGGTTCCCAACTTCCCATGACCCCTTCTATACCAGGAAAACAACTATAGATAGGGATGTACGGAACATTTATATTTTTTTGAAATTTTCAAAATTTAAGTATTTTTTACATTTCCTGTTTAAATTTTGTAATTTTATACTCTCTAATTTTCTTATATAATTTTCAAAGAATTTACACCTTCTAACCTAAAATAATGCATTCGCCCCTAACTATGAAGAAAATTTTACCGAATTAAAATCTATATTGTTTGAACATAATATAAATAAATATTTATATTTTATACGTACGTCAAACCCATATTAAAACGTAGGCATGATCTTTAAAACATATATAAATCTAGAGTAATTTTAAAAAAATCCAAGTTAAGAACCTAAGCATGTCTAAAGGTCGAACAACTTGTCTATAAGGATGACAATGGATTGGACTTAGATCGGACTGTATAAAATTTAAGTCCAAATCCAGTTACAAGCGGACTCAAATATTTTTTGGATTTGGATTCGGATTTTGATGGTATTATTTTTTGATCGAATTTTTTCGGATCAGATTCTGATTAAATTGTCATCCCTAGTGTTGACCCGAATTCGAGAGGTAGATCCGAGAATTTTAGCATCTTTAGGCTATATTGTGTTTCGGCCCTATAATATTTTTATTTTAATACAAATAAGTCCATAATTTTGTGTATTTAATTTATTGTGTTTTTAATTTATGCCATTTAATTTTGTATTTATTCATTTCCGTCACTTGTTTGTTGACTACATTTAAGATTTTGTATTTATTATTTATGCTTTTAATTTGCTTCCTATTTTAATTCATAATTTTAGCCTAATATAGCTTAACTTTATCTTGTAATTTCACATTATTTACTATTTTATTCACTAATTTCCTTAATTTGAATTTATTTTCTTGTTTGTCTATGATTTTATCTTACATTTATTTCTTTTTTCATATTTATGCATATATGCATAATTGCATATGATATACGTAGATATATTACACTATATTAAGTTTAGTTCATAGATATTAATCATGGTAAATATTATCATTATTATTATTATTTAACGTGCATTTTTAATATATTTATATTTTTATTATCACTTTTAATATAAATATATATATGTAAGTTAATTTTGTTTTTACCATTATTGTTACCTAATATATATTTATGTTAATACTTTTATATTTTTATTATCCCAATTTTATACACGCTGTCTTATTATTTTTAATGTAAATTTTATAAATGATATTTTGTTTTAAAAATTTAAAAGTCATAAATGTTTTGATTCGAACTCGGATATGGATCAAGTTCGGATCGGACACAGACTTGGATCAGATCGGGAACAGATCACGACAATATCTATATCCGATCCACCTCCTATTAGGACTCGAACCCTTTTTTCAAATTCAGACTTTTACCAATCGGATTTGGATCGAATTTTTTTCTTCGGATCGGATTAAATTCAAATCGGATTCATATTAAATTGCCATCCCAACTCATCTAGTTCAGGTCGAACTTGGACAAAAAAAATTGACCTCGAATCTATTAAGTTCGACCAAAATTATATGGCATGTATCTATATAATCTATGTCTTTTTATATATTATAACAATAAAGATATCAATTGAATTAAAATTAAATCCGAACTAACTACTAAGCCGTGGTATTGGTTGATTTATTGTGACTTTTAAGTTAATGGTCGTAGTTAGAACTTCCCCGCCAATCATAAGAAGAATGTAAAGTCAATTGTGCAAAGAATAGGAGGCAGTAGGCACTAGCCATCATGTTGTATGAATATTCTTCTTTGGCCATACGAATTTCACTAAAACACTCTTTAGATTAATTAATTAATTAATCTTAAAATATTTTTTTCCTTTCGCATTTGTTTTGTTATTTATGTTTGAAGTTCTCGATTGTCTGACAATATAGGTTTTAAAATTCGAACATAAATTCTTTTATTGAGAGTAATAATACAATGCATGATTATGAGATCTACTAATTGGTCTATTGACTAATGATGTTCATGTTTCAAAAAATGCTTATATTGTCCCATCTTGTATGAGTTCGAATCCCGGTAAGAGAATGTAATACTTCTCTATTTATCAAAAAGTAATGCAATGCATGATTTTTTTTTTGAATAATGGCATTTGAATTTTATTAATCGCCATGAAAGATAATACAATACAATGCATCAAAAAGAGAAAAAATGACAAGTTCACTAAAAATCTCTTACAATGGTGCAAAGATAAACAGACACTTCCATCGAGATTAGCATAACAAAATTCAAAAACCTTTCTGAATCTCTTTGTCTCTATCCAAACGAGACGCTTTACGGGGTGAAAAATGAGTGGTGAGTGAAGCAAGCTATCAGGTAGATTGTTCCGCTACCCAGGTCTAATTACATCGGCAACCAACCATCAACCGAGTGGGGATTCATCTTTCTAAGGCCACTGACAGAACCATAATCAGAGATTAGTGCCGTGAAGATATTTATACGAGCACCAACCGACTGCTAAGGTATGCTGAAATTATGCCACAAGGACAAATGAAACGAACCACAAAAAATCAAAGAAAAACATGTCACAAGGACAAAAAAAACGCGTGCCACAAAGGTAAAGATACTTATTAAAATATGAAAAAAATAAGAAAAATAATAACCCGTTGGTCGATAACCAATACTAAGATTAATTGCCGACCACCAACCAAAGGAAGAAAAACAAAATTGCAAGCGGCAGAGATTTGAGAGAGGGCAGTTAGGTTTTAAAACCTAATGAATATAATGCAATGCATGATTATTCCTTGATTATGCATTAGTAAATTATGTTTAGAGATGTTACATTCTCGTATAATCAAGTTAAGATTCAATTTAAATATGTATATATATAAACAAATCATCCTTCTTTCCATGCCAAATCAAAGTGAAGGCTGTAAAGATTCATATTTAAAACGTGAAATTGAAGAAAATTTAAAGCAAAACTAAAGAACCACGATAACTAAAATAAAATATATTTCAATACCTTTTCGGATAAGTATACATACCAAATAAAATATCTATCACATTTTCCTATATAAAAAAAGATTATTTACGTAACAAATTCAAAACTGATGTCAACAAAAGATTTGATGTTAATTTTTTTGTCACTCCATGCCAACATCAAAAAAAATATTAATACATACATAACAAGCAACATTTTCCCCTCCTAAAACAGTAAGATAACAACTATATCAATTGGATTAAAACTCAAATTATAACTTTAGGGGAGGGTTTACTTAACAAGTAATAAATTAATAATGAAATATAATATTGATAAGGTGCAATTTGAACCCAAAATTCAAAGTTAGGTTATATGAAATGCAAGGATAAACCAATGCCAATTAATTAACCACTATGTTTGACTTAGAAATTTAGCTACCCTCAATAATCAAATAATATAATATTTACTTGGTTGATATTTTTACATAACAAAATATTGCCCCCACCCCCACGTTTTGAATAGTTTAATTGATTTTATCTTACAAGTTACAACTCATGGTTCAAGTTTAATATATAATATATTTCCAATAAGAAATCATATTTTATTAAAATAAAGAAAGATATTGTAAAATACATTTTAAAATATGAAGAGAAATTTGATGGCCACATTCACCAAGAATCTCGTACAAAAATAAAATATAAAAATTTAAAGGACGTGAACAGAAAAATTAAAAACATTTATCGTGCTATAAGACAGATGGAAAACATACAATAGGACAGACGAAAAAAAAATTTAACAATATGTGCAAAAAGATGTATCTAAAATAATAAAAAAATTATTTGGGAATAAAATTAAATGAAGAAAATAACCCTAGATTATTACAAGGTTGGTACTGCCACGGACAACACAAAAAAATTAAGAAAAACAACGGTGGAAAAAAGAAATCGTAACCCTATATTATCAACTAATGAAATTTTACTAATATAGAACTTTTTGAGTAGACTAATATAGAATATTTAAATTATCATATATCTAATATGTTTTTAAAAGAAAATAAACATATTGTCTAAATCTATATCTCGAATCCAACTCATCCAGAAAAAGAAATATGTTGTAGGATAGGTGTCCTAAAAGAACTAACTTGGCACCTAATTCAATTGATCTCATAGGTATTCAAGGAAATCCCGTAGGTGGACCTCCATGGTAAGATGCACAGACGTCACCGTTTTCGTTTTCCCACTTAATTAGATATGGAAGGTTACCCATAGGCGGATGTAGCATAGTAAGTGGGGTGCAATTAACCACATTTAATTTGTTGGGAATAAGATTTTTGATTTAATAATATAGAATTTTTCATAAGAAATATTAGATTTGACCCCGTTTAATTTGTTAGGGTATAAGGTCAACAATACTTACTATAGTGGTATGAAAATCTTTCATACCTCATATTTTATTCATGACCCCACTAGATAAAAATCCTGACTCCGCCACTGATGTTACCATATTTTATTCTTTATTGTTTTGGATCGGTGTTTGTAGGTAGGGATGAGTGAAATTTGACTCGACTTACAAATTTTAAAATTTTCAATTCAACTGAACACAAAAAAAAATCGATTCAATTTGATTTGAATTGTAATTTCATAAACTCGACTCAAAAATATTTAAATAAAGTTTTGAGTTATAAAATGAGACTCGAATAACTCAAAATTTATAGTAATTAGTATATCAGTTCTCAAGTTCGAGTTGAATCTCTCAACTTTATATGATATCTGTATATCGCATGTGAAAAAATATAAAGAAATATATTTGTATATTGTATATCATTAAAGAAAGTCATTTAAATTGAAACCCATTAGTACCATAACATTATAAATATTTTATAATTAAATGTGAACAAAAACTCGAACAACTCAACTTGACTCGACTCGAATTTCATAAGCTCGACTCAAAAAATTAAAATAGAATTTAAGTTATAAAATAAAATCGTCAATCGACTAACTCAAAATATTTTTTACTCAACTCAATCGAATATTTATTCTTACCTAAACGTAATTAACCTTTGCACTCATATAGTGTTTTAAAGTTTAATTCCCGTGACAATACATGTTGAATATAGTGATAATATATACTATACTTATAAATAAAAAATTAAGTTTAAACTTTAAAGACGATTGTCGACGCCATTTTCGTCCGAGTTGAAATGGGTCGAACCTTTAAAAGCCCATCGAACGCTTGGAAACATGGTTTGAATGAAAAATTTATCTAAACATTGTTGAGGAAAATGTAGAATCAATTGTTGGTTTGTAAATGTGCAGACGTGCACGACGTGTGTAACAAAAACGTCCGGACCGATTGGGTTCTCCGTGAGCCTGTGGATATTCTTCAAATAAGAGCATATATTTGCCAAATTTTGTCTTGGAATTAAAAGGGTAAACATAGGAGTGGCCAATGATCTCAAGCACCATAGGAGTGACAAAAAATCTGTCTTAAGAAAACTGCGTAATTGCAGGCCTCAACCCGTTTCTCACTAATCAATTTTTTTGTCTACTACAAATAAACGATTTAATGTTTTTATATTCGATTTGTTTTAGGCAATTTATATCTACTTTGGTTATGTTCAATTCAATATTTCAATACAATATTTATATTTTATTGCTTATATTGTTCTTGGATTAACGCTTTTCTAACAATTAACATATTCTTTTAATTTTAATCCAAAACGAACATATTAATTTTACGATATATAGGGTGATATATGATTTGGAGAGAATGCCGTGATTTGCTACCAGTGCAAAAACCGCGATGAAACATGGGTCTAATTATTCTTATTCTTACCAAGCAACCAACTGTTAATTTTTTGTTGCTTTAATTTTTTTAATTACCATATTTACCATTGTTTTATGACCACAATTTTCATAAGCTTGGTTTAGGAACCAACGTTTGAGCACAAATACTGTGGGATATTAAGGAACCCACGAATGGTGCTCGCACATGAATATGGTGGATTTCTGTACGTTTGAGTTATTTTCCACGAGGTATGCTATCATGGTTTGGTTATATTATGGTAATATTCAAACAATAAATTATGGTATTTTCATGGTAACATTAAAACCTTAAATTATAGTATTATTAAGGTAATACAATATTTGTTAAGTCACAATTTTAACTTTTAATATGATAACAAATATGCTATATTGAATTACGATATTATTATCTTATAATTTTTGGCCTTTAATATAAAATATTAAATATGGCATGTATATGGAATATCATGTATCATTTTTTGGCATTTATAATAATTATTAGATATGATAATTATTATTGTTTGTGTTTTCTTGAAAACAATATGGATTATTATTTTTTCTACTAATAATTTTTCTTGAGAAATTATAGAGACGAACAAGATATTCAGGCAAAATTTTGATCTATTTTGGAAATTAAGATCTCATAAATAATTCGTTTCGATATTTAATTTCTGACATTTCAACGGGTTTACTTGATCTTCCTTTCCAAACAAGAATTAACGAAATTAAAATCAAATGATTATTTCCTTTTTATTTATGTTAAACAGGATCGGGTTGCCTTAATATATCTGTTTCGGATTTTAGTGTTTCTAAACCTGCCATTAAACAATAGATATAACAGTGGAAAAAAGGAGGGAATAAATCATTAAATTTATTTCTCCGTTAGAATCTTACGTTGATTCTATCTTTGTAAGGAAAATAAATTTTATTTTCTTGAGAATCTTGTATGATTCTATTTTACAAGGAAAATAAATCGTTAAATTTATTTTCTTAAGAATCTTGTATGATTCTAATTTACAATGAAAATAAATCGTTGAATTTATTATGATTATATTTTGTAAGGAAAATAAATCTTTGAATTTATTTTCTGGGGAATCTTGTATTATTCTATTTTGCAAGGGAAATAAATCGTTTAAATTTATTTTCGTGGGAATCTTGTGTGATTCTATTTTGCAAGGAAAATAAATCGTTGAATTTATTTTCTTGCGAATCTTGTATGATTCTACTTTAAAAAGGGAAATAAATAATTGAATTTATTTTCTTAAGAATCTTATATGATTCTATTTTGGAAAAGAAATAAATTGTTAATCAAGTATGATTCTATTTTGTAAAAGGAAATAGATCGTTGGATTTATTTCTTGGGAATCATTTATGATTATATTTTGTAAATAAATCGTTGAATTTATTTCTTGTGAATCTTGATTAGTTTGTAAATTGAGATATAGTAAATAAATTTGTTTTCGGGAATTTAATTCCTGCCGTTTTAACGAGTGTACTTGATCTTTCTTTCAAACAATAATCAATATGAATAAAATATGTTTTATTCAATTTGTTATCGGAAGTAACATTGGTTACTGATTCCGTTCAACATAATATAGAGCGTTGATTCCGATCGAGGTATTGAATCAGAGCATGGAAGAACTTTGTTTTTTCTATGTCGAAAGTCTTATTTGATGCACGTTATGGAGTGTACAGTGTTTAAAAATGGCTAAAAATTGTGAGGGTCGTTGGACCATAAATACAAAATTGAAGATGTCGGTGCTAAGAAATTCTTAGTTACCAAATTCTTAATGATTGATTCCAATTTTTGTGTGAATGAAAGGCAGTGACTTTAATTTATCACTCACGATATTATTGCAAAAGGAATATTGATAAGTGAATCCGTTTAGGCATTAGTCATTTGAAAATCTAACCTTTTCTTAGAATGATTTCAAGAACTTCCTTAAGTATAAGAGAATAAAATCCATAAACGGATGATTGAAAAACAATATGAAAATGCATGTCTAGGATTGGTTCTTTGAAATACATGGTATTTAAGCGTGCCTAGTGCATCACCTCTCTTTTCATAAGTTACCTACATGGTGCATTGTTCATTATTGCGTTTAATATATTCATAATCTATGTGTATGGTTTGTGACTATGAGTCATATTGGAAAATCAGTGGGATTCAATGGAAATAAGTTCAAAATGTGGCAACAAATAATGTTATCTATTTGACCATGTTAAACTTGGTTAAAGATCTGAAGGGTGATATTTTTATTGTTAGAGAAGATAAAGTAAATGTTGTTTCCACTTCCAGATTTTGCTAAGGCAAGTATTGTTGTGACAAATATTGCCAGGGTAAATGTAGTGGAAGTCAAAAAAAGGACTTCAAGAAAACAAACCGTAGACAAGGTCTTATTTGAGATCAAAAGTGCGGTGTGTTCAAGAAGCAAAATTTCATGGGAAATGCTTCAATTTCCATAAGATGAAGAATAAGTCTTTTGACTATAGACGTCCAAATGAGGTCAATGTTAGTGGCATAACAATTGACATGGCAAAATATTGTTTGAAGGAATACATTTATTACCTTCATTGACGATAGCACAAAAAAAGTGTTATGTACATTTTCTTAAAAGCAAAGATGAAGCTATAAGGGAAATTGTTTTCTATGAGCATGATGTTGAAACCCAAATTTAATTAAAGGATTAAGATGGGGATAAGCTCTATATGATTAACGTTGGTACTATAATGTACCTAACATGCGGGGAAAAGCTGTTTATAAGCTAATTACCTTTTAAATAAGGTTTCTCGCAATAAAAGAAACAAGACACCTTACGAGTTATGGAAGGTAATTAAACATTCCTACAACTACTTGAAAATGTGGGTGTGTCTTGCAAAGATAATGACCTCATTATTGAAGCAAACGAAAATAGATCCCTAAAACGGTGGTTATATTTTATTGGCTACGCAGATCATATCAATGTATATCAGTTTCTTGTGTGCAAATCAAAGAACCCTGAGATTCACAAGAATATGATAATGGAATCAAATAATGCTTTATTCTTTGAAAATATACTTCTTTGTATAAATAAGGAAGATCTAAGTTCCACAAAACGAACTTTAGAGACTATCAGTGAATATAGTCTAGATGTTCAACAAAAGGTTGAAACTGCGTTATTGTCATGAAGACAAATAAGTGTGACAAATGTGTGTATGTCAAACCTACCGACATTAGATTATATGATCTTATATTGATGACATACTAATTGTTATAAGTAACAATGAAATGGTAAACATACCAATGACAGACGATATGATATTGGTCATCCAAATCAAACGGTCACCTGAAGGTATCATATTGACTTAGTCACACTATATGGACAAATTCTTGATAAATTTAGCAAGGATGATTCTGGTATAGCCAAAACTCCAATAGACACAAACCAGGATCTGTCCAAGAATAAAGATCAAAGTGTTGACCAAGTGGAATATGCAAGGGTCAAAAGCAGTCTAATGTACCTCATGAACTGCACTAAACCAGATATTGCTTTTATTGTGAGTAGTTTAAGTAGATTCACAAGCAATCCAGGTAAAAATCACTGGAAAGCGATTGTGAGGGTATTGATATATCTTAGATATACTCGAAATTATGGATTGCATTATTCCAGATATCCTATTGTTTAGAATGATACTCCAATGCTAGTTGGATATCTAATATTCAAGATATCAATGACACAAGTGGAAGGAAAATCCTCAAGACAAACGGTTATAACTAGATCCATAATGGAATCTGAGTCTGTAGTTCTAGACAAGTCTAGAGAAGAAGTCGAATGGCTTTAGAATTTCTTGGAGGGTATTCTTGAATGACCAAAGCATGTGCCCATAATATTCATACATTGTGATGAGAAAGCGAAAATTGGTAGAGCACAGAGCTTTGTGTATAATGGTAAGTCGAGACATATGCGTCGTCGACATAATACCATTAGACAACTTATCTCAAATGGAGTTATCTCAATTGATTTTGTAAGATCAAAAGATAACGTTGCATATCCGCTAACCAAAGGGTTAAATCGAGATAAAGTTGAGAAAAAATTGAAAGGAATGTGACTAAAGCCCAAGGAAATTTAAGGCGCTATGTGAAGGAAAACCCTACCTAGTTGACTAGAGATCCCAAGATCTAGGTTCAAAGGGATAACCTAATTGTATAGACCTGTGCGGTCACTGTAGGGGTTCTTATCCCCAAGTCTGTTCTTATGATGTAAACAATGATCAAAGTGGTTTAGGCTAAGCAATACTTTTAATGACCATTGTGTGCTTTGGTGAGTCAAGCAACATAAATCACCTATGTGAGAGTAAAGTGGGGCCGCTTTAAGAAAACTATTGGGCATAGTTCTTTCAAACTCTTACAAAATCAGGTGATGTCCATGGTTTTAAGGGCATACCCATGAAAACTAATATCTTGGCTAGAGAGGTAGTTCTGTAAAGTATGTCATCGTTTACACAAACAACAGACAATTCAAGAATATCACGTCTACTGATCAACCAGTAAAGTAAATATACTTTCACAAGAGAAGGTTCAAGGGTGGACATCTACCTATCCTATACAACTATTGATCGTAGAATCTATCACCACATCGAGTCAAAATGTTTTTGATAAAATCATCAATTTCATTCATGTAGGAGATTGTTGGAAAAATCGACATTTTTTTTAGATTTGAATAAGAAATTGATCTAAACGTTGTTGAGGAAAATGTGGAACCGATTGTTGGTTCGTAAATGTGCAGACGTGCATGACATGGGTAACGAAAATGTCCGAACCGGTTGGATCCTCTGTAGGCCTGCGGATATTTTGACCCAAATTTGAAATATTTTTTCCTCAAATAAGAGCATATATTTGCCAAATTTTGTCTTGGAATTAAAAGAGTAAACATTAAAAGTGACCTTTAATTCAGATAGTAATTTTAGAAATTGCTCTCTAAAAGAATCAATTGATTCTCAATATCAAATGCTCCATTAGGTCAAATTTCGAATGGTTCACTATGTGAAACCCTTATAAATACCTTGTTAACTTAGTAGGTTAAACACAACTAAAAACACATAGATTTTCTATTATTTTATTTTGTGGCTTTCAAAAGCAGTTTTTTTTGTGATAGACGAAGGCAAGTTATAGTTTGTGATCTCTACAACTATGCAACTGTAGTTGATCATTTAGTTGTTGTATCTTGGGAGACAAGCGACCAATGATCTCAAGCACCATAGGAGTGGCAAAAATTTGTCTTAAAGAAACTGCGTAATTGCAGGCCTCAACTCGTTTCCCATTAATCGGTTTTTTGTCTACTACAAGTAAACGATTTAATATTTTTATATTCGATTTGTTTTAGGCAATTTGTATCTATTTTGCTTGTGTTCAATTCAATATTTCAATACAATATTTATGTTTTATTGTTTATATTGTTCCTGGATTAACGCTTTTCTAATAGAGTCGTCATCAGTCGTTTTGGGTTAGGTACGACCGAAAACCTGTAATAATTATCTACGTCAACATCGAGATTGTCGCCTGTCTAAGAGTCGGTTACGAGTAAGAAAAGTTATAGCACCTTCACTACACCCAAAATTAGTACTTAAGGGTTTTAGTTTTCCAAAAGAAATCTCAAAGAAGGGGTTAATAGCATTACTAATAAAAAATAGTTATGATGCTACATATATAAAAAATGTTGTGGTATGTTCAAAAAATATAAATGCATAGAATAAATCAAATTATAAAAAAGATAAATTCAAACTTAATCAAATAGATTAATATCAACGATTCTTGCTCGTAAAGCATCTTATACATTTTAGTACATAATAAATAAAAAGACCATCCAAAAACAATTCCAGACAACACAAAAAAATCCCTACAGAACGATTAATGCTTCTGTGTTTTCCAAGGCAGTTGTAATTTTTAATAGTGTCCAACTTGTACTAATTTATGGTTAATTTAGCTAAAGCATTGTTATTTTAACGTAAAAAGCAGACGTTCATGCGTATGAAATTATTGTTATTCACTTAAATTATATGGTAGTGGGAAATACATGAGCCAGCAGCAAAATATTCATTCTCCAACCGCCAGAAGCATTGCCTCCACGACACGTGCTGCTCCATTCGTCATTATTATGGGCCAAGCATTTTCCTACTTTAATTATTCATCAATTATATCATTCATTCCCTAATTTTCAATAATTATACATTCTTTCTATACAACCATCCAAAAATTCCGTCATTAAAATCGAGCTCGAAAATAATAATAACCGGTTTTTTTACGTAAGATGAAGGATTAGATTTTTTTAAGGTAAAGTTAAACGGTTAAAGTTTAGTGTTGTGAGTGGAGCTATGGGTTCGAAGGTCCTCCCCAAAATAGATAATTTTTTTAATAATATAACAGTTGAATTTATTAGACAATAAAGTATAAAAATATTTCAAACAAAATAAAACGTAGCAGAAAATAACAAAATAAAAAAAATAGAAAGCGAAATATCATACTAGCAAAACTTGTACAGTGAGTTGCAACAACATGGATGAGATGTAACACTGGGACAAATGAAGTAGGAAATAGAACTTATTGTCTCTATCAACCTACACGCTTCACGTTTAAGGATCGAAGTAGAAGTGGTGAGCGAAAAAAAATCTTGCAAGCTGCTTCGCAAAACAAATTTGACCGCATCGTTAAACAAATCATAAAAGTGGATCAAACTACTGAAAGTCACTGCAAATCATAAATCAGAGCCGAATGTCATGAGAAAACAATTCACAAATATTAATATATCATAAAGATAGACGAAAACGTACCATAAGACAAAAACGTATCACAGGGTAGAGAAAAAACATGTTATAAAACAAAGAAAAAACAAAAAAATAAAATATCGATGGTTGGCGATCAACACTAAAACTAATAGCGCATTTCAACTAACCAAATAATGAGAAAAAATGAAAACGACGCACCCTTAATAGAAAGGAGAAAAAGAACTCTTCAAATAGATAATCTTGAAAGTCCCCTTTCAACAATTAAATTAATAAACATGCATAATTATAATTAAATTCAATCAATATAACAAACATCAAAACTAGTTCTACATAACTGTTAACTACAACCGAAATAAATTATTATAATACATAAATTGATGGATTGATGACTAAAATTTATCTGAATCTAAAATCAAAATAAATATAAACAGAACTAACATATAATAAATTCATATGTAATTGTTCAAAAATAAAGTAAAGCATGTGAAGTTGAAACTTATGTTTCTATATAAAACCAAATTATTTTTTTGATAAAATTTTAAATATTGATTCGATCATCGTATTTGAATGAATAAGATGATACGTATTAATTTCCAAAATTATTGTTAATCAAGTAATGTATGATTTAAAATTGGATAATATTGAAATTTATGGTCATTGTAAGGCACCATTATCATAAATCAACTTCAATTATACCTCCCCACTATCACTTCACAATTCCAAGTTCGACACGCAATTGCATATGTTGTTCACCACTCTAATTATACTCAAAATTTTCACGGTGGAAATATGACAAGAACCTAGAATCGAAATTGAATATAGATAAGGTGAAATTATTAAATTTTGAAAATATAAAAAGATTTATTAGATATTGAAATTTAAATTTTAAAAATAATAATTAATTTAGGGTAAACTCCGTAAATCATTACTGAAATTTTTTTTCTGACCTATTTTGTTCACTGAAGTTTTAAAACGTTTTATTTACTCACTGAACTTTATACATCGATTCTTTTTTTCACCACTCTTCCGTTGACCCTCTAACACTGTTATGATGTGAAATAAAAAAATGATGAGTAAAATATGTAAATCATCTCTGAACTTTGCTATCTAACCAATTTTGGTCACTAAACTTTGCTCTTTGATCTATTTTGGTCACTGAAATTTCAAATGGTATGGTCCATGCCATAATGGTGTTAGAGGCTTAACGGATGAGTGATGAAATGTATAAAAATTAGTGAGTAAATTGAACGTTATGAAACTTCTGTGACTAAAATAGGTTAGAAAGGAAAGTTCAGTGATGATTTACGTATTTAACCCTTTAATTTATTTAATATTTAGATTTGTGGAAATTTAAATTAGGGAAAACTACGTATTTGGTATCTCACCTTTGCTCGTGTTTTGGTTTTGGCATCCACATATTTTTTTTAACAAACCGATACCTAATATTAAGTTTTGTTTCTATTTTGGTACATCGCCGTTATAAAATTAACAGCACGCTGACTAGGAGAGATAAAATCACACGTGACGAACTGTCATATCATTTTCTCTCTCCTAATCAGCATGACACATGTGAATTTTTTATGATTATAGTCGACGTGACATGCTTATTAGGAGAGAGAAATGTCATGACAACATGCCACATATGCTTTTATCTCTCATGGTCGACATGATGTTAATCTTTTAACGACATGATACCAAAATAGAAATAAAATACAACATTATGTACCATTTTACCAAAAATATGCGAGGTACTAAAACAGAAACACAAGTAAAGATAAGGTACTAAATATGTAGTTTTTCCTTTAAATTATTACTCATTAGATAAAAATTCTGAGGGTACACGTCCATCCTATTTGTTTGGTTAACTTCTAAATAATCATCACTCTTTAATGACATGTAAGAAAGAGGTGAAGATTCACCTTAAAAAATGAGATAGAAAATTATTATTAGATAAGACCATAAATGATGTAATGAGCCGGACACATCTAATAATTTTTTCGGATGAGAAGGTGTGACTTAATTTCCTTCCATGTACAAATGTGGATAAACATTGAATTTTTTCCAAGTATATCAAATATATTCTATTATCTAAAAGATTGCAAAAATAAAAATAAATATCTTAATTTTCACAACATATTGCTTGTTTTATTAAACAAAATAACAAAAGGTTAATATCAACAAAATTAAAATCAAACAAAAATACTAATACCAAGAACAAGTATAAAATAAAATACAAAAATCAAAATGTTATTATAGCCTAAATATTAATTACTTAACATCGTTAAATATAATTAGACTAGACCTATTAATTGAGTTAAGATATGAAAGTTAATTTTCAATTAAACATATATAATAAAATGTCATTGTACTCTATTGGTCAATCAAATTAAATCATTTCGAGTTAGGTTTTCGAATTCGAGACTGGGATCATGTTTGGTAAACAGTGGTTTGAGTCAAAATTAGAAGTTTGAGTTAATATTAAAGGCTTAACTGATCAAATCCGCTAACTTGGATATTTGATGAATAGCGGATTGTGGTGAAACCTCTAATTTTAAAATAGCTGTTAATATGAGCTTTTTGAAACTAGAAGTTTTAACATATAAAGACTTTTTTACTCTTAACAATTATAACAAATCTCCAAATAACTTAAATTTAACATTTTCTATTTTAATTTTTTTATCCTTATGTGTTAAATTTAATATTATTGAGACATTTGTAAGCTAATTCTTTTTATTTTTTTTCTTCTTATTCTCACACATTTATATTTGTATTTAAATTTAATAATTAATTAAAATTTATTAAAAATAATTATATCAATAATAAGTTAATATATAGATCCTTCAAATATGCTTAGTAATGTTATATTAAAAAAGTATTTTTCATAATCTAATTAATATTAATAGATACAAAATATTGATAACTAATAAATTATTCAAATAAATATCGAATATAATCATGTCCTTGTATGTCATTTGCTTGTTTAAATAATCAAACAGTTATCAGCTTCAGTTAATCTTACCAAATACTTTTATATAATCTGCTAATACAATCAGTTAATCAAATCAGTTAATACAATCAACTATCAATTATCAGTTAATGCAATTCATTATAAACTATCATCTATCTGTTAATTGTCAAACAATACCTAAATATATTTATGACATTGCTTCAAGTACAAATACTATTTTCTATTATTAGCAATAATCTGAACTCCGAAGTGGAAGGGAAGTAACACAGGCCCAAATTCCACTCTGTTTATTACTATAAATAAAAAAATAACAATTTCCGCAATTTTCAGTTATAAATTTTACAAATTTGTTTTAAATTTTCCCTCTTGAGTGTAATACCAACTCATCAAACAACTCATGATATGGAAATATTATCACATATATATAAACACAAAAATCCTCTGCAAATTTCAAATCCTATTCCTTGATGTTTTGATTACATCTTCTTCTTCTTCGCCAAATTCCCATTCCATTTTTTCTCCCTTTTCTAATGGTGATTTCAATCTCTCTTTATACATAAAGACGGCTCATTTGCAGCAGATATCAGTTAAAGGCTTCAGCCTTTGTTCTTTTGCGTCACTTTCTCTTCTTTTCCATTCTCCAGAATCTTGTTTCTTTGCAAAGCAAGAGAATCGTTTGATTTTAAAGAATAGTTTATTTGTGCTCAAGATTTTGACTATATTTTAAAGGCTGTCTCTGTTTTCTTCATCTTATTTTTCTCTTCCAATCAGGTGATTCGGTTAAGATTTTCCACCTCTTCTCTCGTTGTTTCTTTTTTTTTTCTTTCTATCTCTACTTCGTTTTCCGAGAAAATGTTGAACCTGACGGAAAATCCAAAGTTGGTAAGTATAATCTCTCTGGGTTTTCTTCAAATATTTCAAAAAAAAAAATTATCTCCTTTTCATTGTTTCTGTTTAATTGATTTTCGTACTGTTTGATTTCTGAAACTCCTTAAAAGTTTTGATCTTAATTTAAATTTTGGGGCTCTTGATTTGGTGATAGGATTTAATATCTTCCAACGAGATATCCACACAAAAGATATCAGTTTCGGATCATATCAACGGGTTTCAATACAAAACCGATAATAAATCCGATAGCTTTGTTATCGACATGGAAGGTTTCTCTCATGGAGGCTCCAATAAAGAAATCAATCAAAATTCCAGATTTATAGTAAGTTTTTTTTAAAAAAAATTCTGGGGATTTGTTCAAAATATTTAATTTTGAATGACACGTGTTTACAGCTCAATATTACTGTTTCATGCAAGTCCAAAAAAAATTCAGTTTTTTCTTCTTAATTTGCAGAAAAGTCTTTCTCGGAAAGGGTCACTGAGGGGGGACAGGAAAATTATAAATTCCAATGGTTCAAATTCAAATTGTAACTCTTCTCTCAATGATAAAGATGCTTTTGTTGCCACCTCCCCCAGAGGTACAAACTTTTAGCATTAATTGCTTAGATTTTATCATTTGCTGGTTTTTGAACTTTTCTCAGGAAAATTTTCCCGGAAAATTTAAAAAAGGAACATCTTGACTCCATTGTTACACATTTAGTGGTTTAGACCATGCGCCTTTCTGCATTTTATAGTTAAATTCCTTGAAGGACGTAAATTTAACTTGTTAACTATAGAGCAGCTCTTTAATAGTATTTAGCTATGTTATTCGGATTAGTGTGTGTCCGATACGGATAGTTTTCTCGACAAGGGTATGTTCGATTATTTTGTAAGTTTTTCATGTATTTGAAGGGTCCTTTCGAGGTGATATGCTCATTTTCGAATGTGTCTGAAAGGTATACTCGAAGCAAAATCGAGTCGGAGCGATTTTTCCTAAAGAAAATATGTCCTGTTTCCTTGATGCTGTTTCTCTTAGATGCATGTTCTAATGTTTTCTAGCAAATTTTATGGTACATTTCCTGTTTGCATAGTTTATTTTGTTAGATTTGGCCTGGAGTTATTGAACTGCAACTTCTCTAGTAGGGTCTAGTACGGCTGAAAAGCCGGTGACAGCCACCGCAGTGTCAACCAATCAGACCAACAATCCGCAAGTTCATCATCAGATCACCATTACAACCGGCAATATCACCGCTGCAACCAAGAGCAGATTCAATCTATGGAGAAACAATTCCCGACGGTATTCTTTCCCGTGGATTTTCGATCCCAAGAGGGTTCTCTTTCTCTTTGCTACATTGTAAGTTTCCTCCCCCTCTCATGGACTATTCTATTTCATCTTCCAAGGCATAAACATTTTAACAACTTTGATAACACTGAAATAAAAAACCTTTTCGGGTCCTTTAAACAGATCGAGCATGGGAACTATTTTGCTGATATATTTCACATTGTCGATATACAAAACGAACGGAGATGGGAATGCTTTCAATTAGTACGTAGTCGGGGACTATACACACCAACATACTGCTAACTAAAAACAAATTGCAACATAACATACACGTGGGAATGAAAAGGAAGGTTGAAGAAAGAAGAGAAATGGGGAAAGCTTCATGTATAGCAGTTATCAAAGCTTCTACAATTACATAAGATTTTAATACGTATGTAAGAGATGGAAAGAAGATGATATGTTAACCTTTTGTGCTTTATGGTTTGTCTCAATGGAGGGTTCAAAAAGTTGCTTTTGCTTTCCCTTTAGTTTTGCTTTACTTACAATCCAACATGGAAATTCATGTTTGTTGGTTGTGGCTATGATATATGATGAGATTAGCAGGCATTAAATGATTAGCGATTTTGCAACCCCAGCACGCGAACTCCAAGTTTCTTACCCTAAAACTTTTAGAAGTTCGTCCCCGAACATAAAATCCTGGTATGTTCCTGGTTTCGAGCATTTATTAGGTTCCGGGTTCAAATTTACGAGAATGACAAAATCTCTTTTTTTTTTTGACATAATCTTAAAAGACTTGTGACCATTCAAAGAAAATAACTCTTCGATGGTGTGTCACGATGCCTGATATATATAGGAGACTTTAATATTAAAGCCAACTACCTTAAGATTAAAGTAGGATGGATGTGAGTTTTCCAGGAAAATTATTGAAAAACAGTAAAACACAGTCGCAGATATCATCAAACAGGACAAAACTATAGAGTTAGCTTATGAGAAAGACATGTTTCTGGGTAGAAAATGAAAAACGGCAGTTAATGACAAGTTTACAACCACCTACATGTCTCCTTACCACTATCAGCCTCTAAATTTAAAAAGCAATTTCACGAATGTCTGAGCCCGGGTTCGAACCGGGGACCTCTAGTGTGTGAGACTAGCGTGATAACCAACTACACCACCCAGACGCTCTGAAGTTTTCTCGTGATTTAAAATTATATAACGTAAAGAAAAGCTTCACTAAAAAGACCAAACTTAATCGAAAAATAAGGGCTAAAAGTATATCTCTTTGTTCAGTTAGGAGTCTAAAATTTTGTTGGTGCTTACGTTTCATTTAATTATTCTTTTTAAAGTCAAACTGTTAATAGTATTTGTTAAAAGACCCACTTAATCGTTGTTTAACATGTGACATGGTCTATAATTTCCTTTAATTTTTTATTTAAAAGAATCTAAATTTCTTATTTTCTTAGGAAAAACCTCTAAAATTTTTAATTTTCACAAAAAAATATAAAACTTTTTTTATCTTACTATTTGTCGTCATAAAACGTCATCCCGCCATCAGAACGATAGACAACCTATAAGTATTTTCTTTTTTATTTCACTGCAAGTCATTCGTCCATGAACGTTCGTTAATTCGCAGTGCATCGTTCATCAATTTGTGACGATGAAAAAATAGAGTAATCAATAACAAAGTTTGTCGATAGATGAGATGAATAATAGTGATTGATTCGACGACAACATGAAAAGAGTGTTCTGAAAAATTAAAGAAAATAAGAATAAATTATGTCATGTATCATTGGGTGATAAATTTTTTAACAAACATTGACACTTCGTCTTTAAAATGATAATCGAATGAAATATTAGTATCTATTTTAACTAAAAATAAAAAATAACTATATTTAGACCCTTGTTTTCTGGTTAATTCTAAAGACTACCCACGCCTCATTGACCGCAAAAAAAAAAAAATCGGACATTTTGACTTGCAAAGCATAGAAAAAAAAGATGGCTTTTACGATTGAGGACTGAATTATTGAATCAGAAAATCAACCAGATATCAAAAGTATCCGAATCAGACTCGACATTGGAGGTGAGAGTGGCTCATTCGTTGCGAGGAGCTGATGATGAGCAGAGGCGGAAGATAGTGAGGGCTTAAAATTTAGTCCCTTAAACATGTTAAAATTTTTTTTGACCCACTCAAAATTTTTAAAAATTCGTCGTAAAATTTTTTAAAAATTGTTATTAAGTCTCAAATATTTAAAAATTTTAGTTAGACCTATATATTTTTTTTAAAAAATGTAAATTAGGCCTTTAAATTTTTTAAAAATTTTAATTGAAATCTCTAATTTTTTAAAGTTTTAATTTATCCCGTCAATCTCTTCTACCAAATTCCGTCACTGATGAGATACCGGAACATCACCATTGTCACTAGACGTTCCATGAGTCTGGATGAACTCTTCGATAGTTTGATTGCAGCCAAGGGGTTGATCTTCATCCCTTTACATCACTATCATTCTTCCTTTTATAAATACAAGGTAATTTAAAGGAGACTTCTTTTATGAAAATAGCCACCTTTCTTACGTCAAATTTCAGTACAAAATTGTAGAAAAACACATATTCATTTGTTCCCCGCTAGCCTATAAATTATTCCCTCTAATCGATTTGACTTGCATGTTATTTTCTCTTCACCGAAACAAGATGCAGGTCTTGGTCAAGGCACTCACCGGGAACACAATCCCCCTAGAATTCCAGAGTTCCGACACAATCCACAGCGTTAAAGCAAAAATCCAAGACAAGGAACGTATTCCGCCACTCCAACAGCGTCCAATCTTCAACGGAAAACAGCTCCAAGATTACAACATCCAGAAAGTCCCAACTCTCCACCACCTCCTCCGTTTACGTTGCGGTATGAAAATCTTTATTGAAACACCTGCCACCGGTAAAACCATATCCTTGGAAGTGGAAAGCTCCTACACCATCAACAACGTCAAGGTGAAGATCCAAGACAAAGAAGGGACTCCATGGTATCAACATAATCTGAGTTTTTCAGGGAAGCACTCGGAAGATGGAAAGACATTGGGTGATTACAATATTCAGAAAGGATCCACTCTTCACCTTGTGCTGCGTCTTCAGAGTAAGCTTCTAAGCTCCCCCATGGATTCTGTGATGAACATACATAATCCTACAAATATACACCTAATTCATGAAAATAAAAGTAGAAAGATTAAATTTCAAACGTACCAAGTTAGCAATTATGATACACTCCTAAGCAAGCATGTTTTAGTGCAGCATTTTGTTACGAGGAAGATAAAAGTGAAGAATCAAAGGTTAAATTCTTTGAAGATGAGGAAACACATAGAACTAGCATGCATAATCTCATTGGAAAGAGGTAAGTCTGTTAATTGCTTTCATCTGAACTAAGTCTAAGCCTAGGAGAATTAGCTTATTTCAATTTCTTGTCTTTGATTTCTTCTTTAAATCAAAGTTCAAAATAATCTGGTGGAGAAAAGATTATCCATTGCCATTGTGGATTGGGAGTACCGATTTGCACTTCAGCTCTTTCCCCGAGGAAAGACAAGAAATTCCATGGTTGTGCTAGAGGCAATGAGGTAATTTTTATATTTAGTTACATTATGTTTTTCTAAAAGAAAATTCTAGTTTTTAGATTTGATTTGATTTTTTTTCACATTTGTAGAGACGTAGCGGTTTCTTTCAAAAGATTGATAATAATGGTGAAAATTCGAATCTTATTGATGAATTGAGAAGTCAAGTACAATTGGTTGAAAACATGGAAATTCGAATTGAAGAAAATGGATGGAATACAAAGGTTGGAGAAGAAAAAAGAGAAATTAAGAACCTGTAAAGTCAAAACGGCAAAAATTAGGAATGATGCAATGTTGTCTACGGCTGCTTTGATTGTTTTATGGCTAGCTTATGTTATAATTAAGTTAGTCCTTTAGAGTAGTGATTTGGTTATGGATTCCAGTTATGTAATAAAACTGATGAAAAATGTACAAATGAGCTTTTAACTTTGTTATGAAATGTGATAACAGATGCTGTAGTTTTATCATGAAATGTTTCAAGTCTAACTTTTTACTATGAAAGTTGATCTGTTGCATTTGAAATTGAGGAAAATGATAACAAACATAGAAAATCTGATAATGTAACATATATTTCATGCAAAATTAAACTAAAAGTTTGATTTACATTACTACCGAATCATATAGGTCAATGATTCAAGTCGGACCAACCGGTTGGTCCGACGTGCTTGTTTTTGCAACAGCAAAAATCAATGCAGAACAAGTTGAATCAAATTAAACAAAGGCTTGCCTGCATACATTTAGCAAAACGAAGACATACCATGACTCGAATAAAAAAACTCAACCTGAGGGTTTGCTTTGATTCCAATTGAAAACCTGTTCAAGGACATGCAGAAGAAACCATATGCTTCAAGCAAGACATTATTAATCCAACAGAAAAGGTGAAGTGGACAAAAATAACCATGTAATGAAAGCATAATTTACCAAATTGTGCAATCACGCCATCAAATAGAATCATGGAGAATCCAACTGAAAGTTTAGCTTGATTGAAATGAAGACCAACTTTAGAGGCAATTGCTACATACTTGTTAGTCCACCTGTAGACATTATTATTTGCATACTCGAATTAAAAAGGTGATATCTGTTTTCTAGTAAAATCACACAAGGTGAGTAACACAAATGATCAGAGAGAAAACTACAAAACATGCAGAGTAAACATTAACATTCTGAGGATCTTTTCCAACCTCTTTGATCAAGTCAGTGAGTTAACGACAACAAATAGTAGTTATGAAATCTACTTGAAGACCAGCTTATATTCCCTTTGATTATACGTTGCTCTGCTTGTAAAGCTTGGTGTCAAGCACTTGCTTACCGCACATCGCACATACAACCGCACAGCACACACTGCCCATCAGAGGCCACATGCACACAAAAATACATAAATCAACCAAATGGCCAGGTTGTGGAGCATCAAGTTATCGATTTACCATACCTTTCGAATAAGCACAAGTGTGACAGTACTTGGCATCTTGATGCACTTGCTGCTTACGAATGACACACTTAGTATTTCCATAAGGGGGGTCCATCTGCAGGCAATGGATTCCAAATCAAAATCATGAAATCAGAATCATGCATAAAAATAAGAGGGACACTTAATCTATGTTACTCAAACTTGGGTGTAAAGGTCAGATACAGATACGTATCCGTCGCGAGCTTTGTTAGATTTTCCCAAGTTTTTCCATATATTCGGAGGGTGTTTGGCTCTCCTCCATTACTTTTTCATCCATTAATATCCAATACATATTTAATCACCATTCACAAGTTGATTTTCAAATTTAATGTATATTTAATATATTGGTGCTATACATTTGAAGGGTGATGATCAATGTATCGGATATTAATGAAAGAAAAAGTAATGGTCTGTACCCTATGGAGGATTCTTGAAGGTCAAATCATTCATATCCTATAGCAGCTAAAATCCTAAAATCTGACTTATGTTCTTGACAAATGCCTTTAGTAATTAAGAGATCCCTAGAAAACCAGCACTAATATAAAATTATTTTCCCAATGCCAAGAACCCAACCTTAAGTTTGGAAGAATCAATGATAATTTACAGCAATAATCAAGTCATTCCTCAAAGAAATAAACTAATCAACAAGTATAGCTAAGAATTCTGCCCAATTTTAACGAAATTTAAAATTTGGTCATGTTTTGTAAATTAATAAATAAAAATTTTGTAAGACTGAAATAGGAGATGGCGAAAAAACAAACGGACCTGTGCCTTTTGGATAGTAGTTTATTCTCGTTGATTTTCCGGCCACCGCTTTCGTTGGTGTTGCTGGCGCCTTCCTTCCACTTATCTGGCACGATCACCTTCGATAGCTTCTTCTGGCCTACAAATTAAATTGATCTAAAGCATCATTTTTTTTCTTCAAAGTTTTCAGAGATTACACCAAATTGATCGGAAAACTAGTTACAATTCCAGAGTTTGAAAAGTTACACTTCTCGCACACCATTGAAATTATTTGTTTTTCTCTGCAAAAATTTCCCCTTCGAGTATTTCGAAATCGGAACCCTAAGAATTATTGTGGGCGTTCAATTAATTTGGACTTTTCAAATTTTGTAAAATTTTCGTACCAGGTCACTCAGATATTAATTTGGTTACAAACGGGTCACTTTGTTTTAAAAATAATAATTTAATCACTGAATTAAATAAATGTTACAAACATATCACTTTTTGTTAAAATTGCATTTACGTATAATGTGGTCTAGTATAATAACAGTTTTAGTCCCAACAACTATATATTTGACCTACTGATTCCACTGCAATTTCGGACCGTAATTCGAGAAGCTCTAAACTTACACTTTCGACATGGTTTTTTTCAAGGCAAGCTTTCATTTCGCCCTAAGTTTCTCGAATATATAATATTCAGATTCAAAGGATCCTTTAAATTGGGCTCCGTTAATTTCAAAACTCAATTATATTGGTCTGGGCTCAGTTTCGCCTCTATGTAACGACCCGAATTTCGGGTTAGCGAAACGGGTCTTGGACGGGGTATTGTGCCTTAGGTTGAGGACCCAATTAAAAAGTTGGATTTGGGCTTTGGGTGGATAAATAAAAAGAGTGTAAGAAAAAAAGGGTGATATTTTGAATTAAAGTGGCTGATGATTGGTGGAGGGGAGAGGAAAACGAAAGAGATATTATATTTGGTAGAGAGAGAGAAAAATGAGGGGAAAAGAGAAAATTTTGGAGAGGCTTTGAGCCTTGTTTCGCCACCGTCAGGCGAGTCGGCCGGTGGTCGCTGCTTCATCGTTAGAGCCGCCGTTCGCCAGAGTGTGGGAAAGAAAGATTTGGAGGAGGCTATTCGTCAAAATCTAGCCGTCACCACTGTGAACTGACGCCACCAGCCGAAAAACAGCCAGAAAAAAGCTTGTTGTCGTCGTCCAGCCATTGGAGGGCCGCCCACTCGTCGCCGGCAAGAGTGGGCGTGAGGTGCAGCAGGCGGGTGCACACAGCCGCGCTGCACTGAATCAGCACTCCGGGTGCATGTGATTCTGGCTGCAGCAGATCACACCCTGCGGGTGCACTGTGCCTACCGTGAGCCTGTGCTGCACTGGATCGCCAGACCACTGACAGTCGTTGGCCGATGTTGATCGGCCGTTGACTTTTTTTAGAGGACCATACCTTGGGATTTCTCGATGTTTCGGATCCAATGGTGTAGTCCGTTTTGCCAAATTTGAACCCAGTAAGCTGTTTTTACGTGTTTGACCTTTCGCTTGGTATATGAGGTGTATAGAATTTAAGTATTTTCATAATTGTTGATATGCGAGGATTAATCGGGTTGGATATCAGATCAAATGAAATATTCGGGAAGCTTAGATGAGGATTTCAGCGATGTCAGCATCAGGTTAGTACACCTCGAACTCTGAAATGCTTCATGAGCATCATAAGTGTAATTCCCTTGCATGTTAGTGGTTGCAAAATAGGAGATGAGTAATAAGCATGCGTCGGCACTGGTATTGCGAGGCTTGATAATTATTAAAGTGCTTGATGAGTTTGAGGATGTTCGAACCGGTTATGAGCTTTAGAGATTGTATAGGCTTATCTGAATATTCGTATGATTATCTGATTCATGATTGCTATATGATGATGCCTTGTGTGCTAGTGGAATGAATAAATATATTCGATTGGATATGGGTTAGGGACAGTACCGATAATATTCGATTAAATGCTTAAAAATTGGTAATTATTATTAAATAATTTAAATACGCTAGTAAAAAACTGTAATGACTTTCATAAGCTTTAGGGGTAGAATAGGGCCTCGTAATTAATATTGATGTTGTCAGGCTTAATGGACTAATACCGGCAAATACTCGATAAACTACTTATGAACTGGTAATTAACACTAACTAGTTTAAAGGCCAGTTAAGGTAGAAATTGATGAATATGATTAACAATTGTGATAATGTGGATTATTGGAAATAATTGATGGGAATGAATTGTAATACTCCTCCATAAAACGTAATAACTCGGTAATGCTTGATTGGTTGTAATAGCAACAACAATAGGACCCGTGGTGGGTCGTATGATAATTGTGTGTCAGGTAAGGCACTTGTATGGATCCGTGGTGGATCATGTATGGTTACGCGCCAGGTAGGGCACTTGTTTGGTTATGAGTCTTTGTTTGATGGGATCCGGATACCCAGTGAGTGAGTGTTGCAACACATGAAGGCTATCCGATGCGAGATTTCGGGTGATGAAATGAAGGCCATCCGATGCGAGATTTTGGATGATGATATTTGCTTGATGCGAGATTTCGAGTATATCGCTCGATATGAGATTCCGAGTATACCGCTTGATGTGAGATTTCGAGCATGGGTGGGTTTCCCAATGTCGGGTGACATTGTGCCTCACTCCTAGTTTGTTTATTGATATGCTTTCATTGTTGGGACGTTGTTTGTTTATAGCATGTGTTTAGGTGGTTATGGTAGCGCCACATGTTTATTTATCTCTTCTTATTGCTTGTACTAGTTTGCATGCTTACGTTTATGATTAGCATGAAGTATAGTAGAGTAGATGTGTACCACTGAGCTTTGCAAGCTCAGCGCTCGGAATCGTTGTTTTCGTGCGTAGGTTGATCGTTGGATCGTGGAGCACTATCAGATTGAGATTCTAGCATGGGGATCTTCAGAGTACGGTATTTGAGTCTAGTGGGCTATGTGTTCACAGGACCTTAGATGTGGAGTCTGTATTTATTATTTTGAAATTGTATTATTTAAATTGTACCTGTAAGTGTTTTAAATTTTAATTAGAGCTCTTTGTAATCTATTTATTTACTTATATATATTTATTTTAATTTTAATAATTAATTTTAAATGTTTTTGTGACTTACTTGTTGGGTTGATCCTGTTTGAAAAGAACTTTTTTATGATTTTGGGTTGGGCTTGAGGCCCAAATATAACACCCGGGGCGAGAGTGTTACACTCTAAGCCTAAATGTTTTCTTCTAGATATATTAAACATGTCATTCAAATAATATACTGTTATAAACATATCATTAAATATGTCACTCAATTAACATATTGTTATAAATAAAGTAATCCGCTTACAAGTATATTTTCTTCTTTGATATAAAAACGTTTTTAGTCCCAAAACATATATATTCTATTAATGTTATCCAATTCGAAACAATTGATAAATTTAATCTTTTATATTTAATTTTTATTAATTTAGTTTTTTTATGATATTATCGAAGCAAATGAGCCTATCAGATCGAATCAATAATTCGATGACTTTTTAATTAAATAACTTATTTGTAACTTTAAAAAATAACGTGTTATATTTATACGTAGAGTGATATGTTATAATAATTTTTTAATTGAATAATTTGTTTGTACCTAAAAAATGTCGTAATTAGATCATTTGATTTTATAATTAATTTTTTCTCAGGTCCACGTAAATTGTAAATTATCTTTTTTCATAAATATCAAGCTTTTATTCCCTTTCTCCCTTCTATATATCTAGGAAAATTCTGCCACGCTCGACGAGCACAATAAATACCACTGACGATAAGTACCGATGAATACTATTAATTTAATTTGTAAAGACTAAAAATCTAAAGGACTTACTGTATTATTTAAAAATTAAAAGGTAAATTAATTAAAATATATTATTTTATTTTTAATTTTCTTTTAAACATATATCAAAATACCTACCCTGCCCCTAAATTAAAAAAAACTTAATTTTTGTTCATTTAAAATTTAAGCCGCCGCTCCTTGCCGCCGCCGTTGAGACTCCAATTTTAAAACATACGAGTACAACAACATTAAAACTAGTATTGTTCCAGTTTCTTTCTTTTTCATTTATTGTAATTTTCGTTTAAATTGGAGTCTCAACAATGGCGGCATAGAGCTGTGGCGGCAACGGCTTGAATTTCAAATGAATAAAAATTAGGTTTTGTAATTTAGAGATAAGGTAAGCATTTTGATCTATGTTTAAAAAATTAAAAATAAAATAATATATTTTAATTAATTTATCTTTTAATTTTTAAATAATTTATAATTATACGGTGAATTTTTAAACTTTTAATCTTTACAAATTAAATTAATAATGCGTATATGTGCTCGTTGTGCTGATCAGTCCTAGACTCATCCATATATCTATCTATAGCTTACTTCATCGCTCTTTTCATATCACTCAAACCTTACCTTATTTAGGGTTAGGGTTTCTCTCTATCTCCAATCCCCATAATTACATTGCCCCATATCTACAATGATGCAGCAACCAGCAGCAGGCGCCGTCCCACCGCATATGGCTCCGCCACCTTCCCTGGCCCAGCAGCAGTACCAATACCAGCAACCTCCACCGCCTCCTCAGTCGCAGCAACCTTACATGACGATGAGCATGATGCATCCTCAGAGCCAGCCTCCAACGGTTTAGCCCCTGCATCAAGTTCCCGCCGGGTTGCCACCTCAGCAACAGCAGCCGGGTCAACCTGCCAGTGCCGATGAGGTTAGGACGTTGTGGATCGGAGATTTGCAGTATTACATGGATGAGCATTATCTCTTGAGCTGTTTTTCCCAAACCGGAGAGGTATCCTATGGATTTTACTTTTTATTATCCTGAGATTTTGGCTTCTGGGGTCGTTTCTTTTGATGTTATGTAATGTTCCCATCTTAGATTGGCGTGTAAGTTTAGTGTTGATTCATGTTCTGTAAATTCCTGTTCAAACTCTATATGCATAAAAATTGAATTTTGTTGTGGATGGGATGACTTCAAGTTCTGTTTTTTATTGCATTGGAGGGATTTAACATGGTGCTGTTCTTTTCTTACAGTAGCGAGCATTTAGATTTTAAACGTGGGTATTTTTCATCGTGGTGTATGTGTTAGTATTTCAATAAGAGTTCATAAAGTTTTGATTTTGTCACAGGTTGCCTCTGTGAAAGTAATCCGTAACAAGCAAACAGGTCAAATGGAGGGTTATGGGTTTATTGAGTTTGTTTCGCGTGCTGCTGCTGAGAGAGTGTTACAAACATACAATGGTACTCCTTTGCCGAGCGGTGAGAGCACCTATAGGTTGAACTGGGCATCCTTTAGCTCAGGCGAAAAGCGAGATGAAACCCCTGAATTTGCTATCTTTGTTGGAGACTTGGCTGCTGATGTTACAGAGTACATGCTTCAAGAAACTTTCAGAGCATGCTTTACGTCTGTGAAGGGTGCAAAGGTTGTGATTGATAGGTGTAGCGATGTTTTTTTTTTCGCTAAAAAAAGATGGGTTTGTTTTTTCTTTTGTTTTGAAAATATTTTATTCCGCGTGGGATTTTATAAAACCCGTGTTTTATTTAAAAATGGAGTCGCCACCGGCCACTTAGGTAGGCGGACAATCGTAGAAAACCGTAGATTTTAAAATTTGGGTCGGGAGTCGATTTACGGATGGGGAAGGATTAGCACCCCCATACCGCCCAAAATTGGTACTTTAATAATTACCGCTTTATTAATATTAAACTTTCCGAATTAAAGTGACGATTAAATTAAAATTTGGTTATAAGGGCGAATAAATTTTAAAGGCTCCGTTATTCGAGAGTAAACGTCCAACCACTATCACTACGCCGACATCGCCCCGTTTACGCTTTCGAATAAAAGGGCACCGCATTGACAAAATATATGTTTGTTATACAAACTTAAAAACACATGGCAAATATGAACAAATATAATGCGATAAAAATATAAACAAATAAGAGCATAATAAAATATTAATCTAACATAAATAAAATACTAATCTAAAACATACATACATACATAACTATTAATTTAACCCATAATTAAAAATAAATCTAACATAAATAAAATACTAATCTAAAACATACATACATAAATATTAATCTAACATATAAATAAAAAACATATTTAACATAAATAAAATACTAATCTAAAACATACATACATACATAACTATTAACTTAACTTATAAATAAAACATATCTAACATAAATAAAATATTAATATAAAATATAAATTTAAAACATACTAATATAAAACATAGATAAACATATAAATTAAAAACACAATTTTAAATTAACTTCTACTTCATTAAAATATAAAAATTACAACATAAATAAAAGGAAAGAAAATATACCTAATTAGGAGTTCAACGATTTAACCCTCGATGGACTCCACCGAGATCTACCACGACCTCTCCAAAAATATTAACTAAATCGGACCTAAAATAAGACCCCGATCGAACCGGTTAGGACCGAGGATATTACCGGTCCCGGCTAGCCGAATTGGCCTGCCCGATTCAAATTGCAATTGTTGCAATTGCAATTTTCCAAATTGCTTTTCTCTATTGCTTCTTCGCTTGTCTTTTTATTTATATAGGGGAGGAGGGTGACGTGGAGCCTTGTGCTCCACACCCCTCCCCATTTATTATTATTATTATTATTATTATTTTGCTTTTTTGCTTTTTTGCTTTTTTTATTAATTTTATTATTATTATTATTATTATTTATATATATTATTACAATAATACTAAAAATACTAAAAACTCGTACAAAAATGAGTGATTCTGATTTGCCCTCTTTGCTTGTTCTTGTGAAACGAGAACAAAGCAAAGATCAAAAGCACTCATTTTTGTTTTATCCGCTAAACTTCTCTCCTTTGACGCGTGTCTTCTTCTCTTGGTAGATCTTCATTCTCTTCAATGGATGTCTTCTTTCTTGTTTTGGTTGATCCACCTTGTCACTCTCGGGAAGCAAAACCTTCAAAATGGGGGTTGTTTGTTGGGGAAGCCAAACCGAGTTCTTCTTGCTACATTATTGGTAATAAGCTAATACCTAAAGAGAGTTCGACCCAGCTGCAACACCGACGAAGAGACAGGGTCTACAAAATTCGATCCAGCTGCAACACTGACGAGGAAGCAAGACCGATAGGTGAAAGTTCTGATGTCTGATCCAGCTACAACTCTGACGAAGAGGCAAGATCAGAAAACTGATAATTTTTCTTTTTTCACTTTTTTTTTTTGCTTTTTTTCCATTTTTTTCTTATTTTTTTTTTTTTTTTTTCTTTTTTTTCTCTTTTTTCTTCTTTTTCTTCATTTTTCATTTTTTGCTTTTTTTCCATTTTTTTCTTTTCTTTTCTCTCTCTTTTTTCTTTTTCTATTTTTCTTTGATTTTTTCTTTTTTCTTTTTTTTATTTGTTTTCTAGCTACAACATTAATAAAGAAAACTTGAAAATCGATAAAGTTGGATCTATCACGGAGAAATGTAAATATTAATCGGAACCCTACTACACCATCACGGATAAGTAGGACAAAGAAAGAATCGGGACCTAGCCGCTCCATCACGGAGGATCGGATCGGATAATGATGACTGGAACCGCTACACCATCACGAGAGAGCAGGATCGAGGACGACGGAGCTTGACCCGGTCACTCCATCACGGAGGATCGATTGGACAATTACGACTGAACCGCTACACCATCAACGGAGAGCAGGATCGAGGACGACGGGAGCTTGACCCGGTCACTCCATCGGCGGAGGACCGGATTGGACAATTACGACTTGAAACGGCTACACCATCGCGGAGAGCAGGATCGAGGACGACGGGAGCTTGGACCCGATCACTCCATCACGGAGGATCGGATTGGACAATGACGACTTGGAACCGCTACACCATCAGCGGAGAGAGGATCGATCGAGGACGACGGAGCTTGGACCCGGTCACTCCATCACGCGAGGATCGATTGGACAATGACGACTTGGAACCGGCTACACCATCGGCGAGAGAGCAGGATCGAGGACGACGGGAGCTTGGACCCGGTCACTCCATCGGAGGATCGATTGGACAATGACGACCTAGAACCGGCTACACCATCGGCGGAGAGCAGGATCGAGGAGGACGTGAGCTTGGACCTAGCAACTCCATCGGCGGAGAGCAAGATTTGATAGTGACGACACAAACCGGCTACATCATCGGCGGAGAGCGGGATCGAGGGCGCGACGAGAGCTTGGACCCGGTCACTCCATCAGCCGAGGATCGGATTGGACAATGACGACAGGAACCGCTACACCATCGGGCGGAGAGCAGGATCGAGGACGACGAGAGCTTGGACCCGGTCACTCCATCGGGCGGGAGGATCGGATTGGACAATAACGACACGGAACCGGCACACCACCATCAGCGGAGAGCAGGATCTCGGGGCGACGGAGCTTTGACCCGGCCACTCCATCACGGAGAGCAAGATTTGATAATGACGACTGAAACGGCTACACCATCAGCGGAGAGCGGAATCGAGGCGACGAGAGCTTGGACCCGGTCACTCCATCACGAGAGACTCGATTGGACAATGACGACACTGAATCGGCTACATCATCAGCGAGAGCAGGATCGAGGACGACGTGAGCTTGGACCTAGCAACTCCATCACGGAGAGCAAGATTGGACAATTACGACTGAACCGGCTACACCATCGGCGGAGAGCAGGATCCGAGGGCGCGAGAGCTTGGACCTAGCAACTCCATCGTGGGAGAGCAAGATTTAATGATGACCTAAAACCGGCTACACCATCAACGGAGAGCAGGATCGTGAGGACGACGATAGCTTGTACCGCCACTCCATCACGGAGGACTGGTTGGGCGATGAAAGTTGATAAATTCATTTTGATTCATTCATTTTTCTTCACTTTTACTTTTTTTTTTTCGACTTTTCAATTTTTTAATTCTTCTTTTTTTTTTTTTTGATCTTTCTTTTTCAAATTTTTTTTAATTCTCTTTTTTTGATAATTTTTTTTTTTTTCTTGAACTGCATAAGGAAGTAAGACTCGAAAATAGGTCAGTTGCACCGTCACAGAGAAACAAGACCTAAATAGAAATTTGATTCGCTTGGGAAGATTCGGATCTGTTGCACCATCAACAGAGAAACGAGATCTTCATGATGTCTATATTGTTTGCACCATCGGGTAAAACAGAATCTGAAAATTGTTGGCCTATCAACAATGACGAAGGCAAGATCCGGAAAAGTCTCTACGCTGCTCTCTTTGGCGGAGAGGTATGACCTAAAAATGAAAAAACATTAATCAGTAAATGTTCACAAAATTTTTCACTGTTACCTTTTATTGATGTTTCAGCATCCTCTTTGTGTTTGGCCTCCCCTAAGACTAAAGTTCGCCTTCTTGTCATTGCCCCCACAAATTTGAGGATGTTCGGTCTCTTTTTGAACCTTTTTGTAAGCAAAAATGCATGAATTTTATGTCTAAATGCATGTGTCTATCCTAAATGCAAGGTGACTTTAGTGTATGCATTGAACATAGATGTATGATGTATGCAATGATGGTCCAATGCAAGATGAATGCAACTAAATTTATGAATGCGACATAATTTGATTTTTGGTCTTCAAAGGATGCCCCTGACTTTCGATTGGTCATGTCGGGATCTTGGTTTTTTCATGCGGTAGTGCCCCGACTTTGCCTTGGGTTCGATCAGCTTTCATTTGAGTGGATGCCCCAAAAGTTCATTCATTATATAACATCATCTGACATTGTTCTCGTAGTAAATTTGAAACTTTAAGGTGGTGTATTTTGGATATTCGGGACTCGGGATATGAACAAAAGATGTTTGCATTGCTACTTGTAGTTTTGATCCCTTACAAAATATTCTCACCACTATTGTACTCAAGTCGGTGAGGTTAGTTTACAAAAAGTATTACTGAAAGTGATAAAAACTACAAGAAAACATGTCATGGTCAGATAAAGTGCAATATGGTCCGATTTAAAAACCTTCAACACCCTCAGTTGGCATCTTCATGCTTCGGAAAAGGGGTCCCACTTGTGGCTGAACTTACAGGGTTTTCAATACTTATAACACCGAGCTTGAGGTACTTTTCTACCAGCCTCTTGAAGCCCCAACAATTTTCAATCGTGTGGCCCACCCGTCGGGGCGTGATATTCGCAACTCGCGTTAGGATCATACCACTTAGGGAATGGGGGTTGCGTCGAGCCCTGGTGGAAAGGTACCACTATATGGGCTTTTAGCAGTTCCTTGTACATATCTCCATACGACATTGGCAAGGGAGTGAACTCTATCTTTTCAAGTGTTCTTTCCTCCGACCAAAACCTTGGCTTGAGGTAACGTGAGCGCTTGGCACGACCTTAGATTGCACAACGGGCTGGGCTTGAAATAATTTGCATTGTAAACTCCCCAAGAGTTCACTTCCCGGTCTTTCCTTCCATGGTAAGGTTTCTTATGGGACGAACCTCCGTCGTCAATTTTGCGATCTTGAAAGCATTCTCGATGAGCTCACCGGATAACACGAGGTCGGTAAAATTGGTAGTCGCGTTGCCTATCAAGCGACCCAAGATCGGACCCTCCAAAGTTTGTACAAATGTGACCACGGTCTCTCGCTCACCGAGCGGGGTTGGACCGAATCGCTATATCCCTCCAGCACTGAGCGTCATTGCTCAAGCTTTCATTATGTTTTTGTTTCATCTGTTGTAACATCCACCGGTCCGCATCATGTCATTGGCGTGTCGGTATTGCTCGTAAAAGCTTTTGCCAAGTCTCTCTCCAGATTTGATATGATGTCGGCTCAATTGATTATACCATCGGGCAGCAGATCCCGATAGATCGTCTTGGAAGCAAAGTGAATTAACGACTTGTCATCTCGGCCGTATCCCGTCATCTTCCGCAGAACATAGTGAGGTGAGCGCGAGGACAGCTTGTTCCGTCGCACTTCTCAAACTCCGGGACTTTGAATTTATGAGGTAAAACCAAATGGGACAAGACCGAGTTCATTGGCATCGAATCCACTAAAATTATCTTCAACTCCCATAGCCTCTAGCTTCTCTTCGAGTTTCTTACATCGATCTTGATTTCCTTTGAAGCTTCTACCTTTGGTTTTTCGATCTCAAACAGATGATCCATTTCGAGATAAAATTTTCAGCTTGATTGCCCCGGTCTTAACTCGATGCGGATGGATGATTTATAGGGATTGAAGTACCGCCTGGTGTAGATGAGACTTTCCCGTGAAATGATCACACAGGGTTGAGTTTCGTGTATCCTGGTTTGAACGGGCGTGAACCCCGGAGGATACATAAGATCCTCGCCCCCGGCAGTGGGTCTAGGATTTGCAGTGGGATTTACAACAGAGGCCTCTCCGTGCTCGGAAAGCTTCAATCCCAAAGATTTGTGCCATTTGGCCCAAAGATGTCTTGTTGTGACTTTGCAAGTTGTTCCCTCATATCCGTTGGACTTTCGCCAACTGTTCCTCAACCTGCTTGGCTATGTTCGCTTGCAATTCTTTTTGGTCTTGCTCGATTTTCTTCAATCTTTCATCGTTCGCCATCTTCGTTTTGTACCGGGTCTCGTATGGATGCTGAGCTGACTGATCTTCTGCTTTATCCAGTATCACTATCATAGGGCATCCCTAGAGTCAGTTTTCTTATGAATGTATATGCATGCAAAATGTGTCCTAAGTCGATGCAATGCAAAATTAAGATTGTGATGATGTTGTGCAATGATACAGGTGAGCTCAGTGCGATGAGGATAAAATAAAATGAGTTAGTACTAAATAAAATGATTAAATAAAACAAATGATAAATATAACAAAAATAGAGTAATAAAAACTGTACATAAACAAGAAATAAGGCACAGAGCCTAAATAGGGTGACCACTAATCGGGCGAGTTTCACATGGCTCTAAAGGGTTGGCTCTACGGCTCACTATATGCAGTTTTGGTGCTAAGAGGTACCCGAATTGTCCTTGCTTGTCCCCTCTACTAAGAGTAGCAAGGCCCCTGGTCATCACCCATTATAGGCTCCTTTCAACCGGGTTCAATCTGTGGGGACCCATTCGCTTATACCCATAATGAAGGAACGATATCCTCACGAAAGTATAAGGTACTGAGCCCCGAAGGTACTTGCTAGGCCCATACGGGAGAACGATATCTCCACGAAAGCATTAGCGTTTTCCCCCCACTTAAAAAAAGAACAGTTTATATGCCATATTTTAAATGCGTTAAAATAAACGCGCAATTATAACCGAATGTTAGTTTAATAGTCACTTTAATCCGAATTTTTCGATATTAATAAAGCGGTAATTATTTGAAAAAGCTCGACTCTCATTTGTTTTTGAAAAAACAAAAAATATCCCAATGAGTCGCCATCTCAGAAGCGATGTTTTTTTCGCTAAAAAAGATGGGTTTGTTTTTTCTTTTGTTTTGAAAATATTTTATTCGCGTGGGATTTTATAAAACCCGTGTTTTATTTAAAAATGGAGTCGCCACCGCCACTTAGGTAGGCGGACAATCGTAGAAAACCAGAGATTTTAAAATTTGGGTTCGGGAGTCGATTTACGGATGGGAAGGATTAGCACCCCATACCGCCCAAAATTGGTACTTTAATAATTACCGCTTTATTAATATTAAACTTTCCGAATTAAAGTGACGATTAAATTAAAATTTGGTTATAAGGGCGAGTAAATTTTAAAGGCTCCGTTATTCGAGAGTAAACGTCCAACCACTATCACTACGCCGACATCGCCCCGTTTACGCTCGAATAAAAGGGCACCGCATTGACAAAATATATGTTTGTTATACAAACTTAAAAACACATGGCAAATATGAACAAATATAATGCGATAAAAATATAAACAAATAAGAGCATAATAAAATATTAATCTAACATAAATAAAATACTAATCTAAAACATACATACATACATAACTATTAATTTAACCCATAATTAAAAATAAATCTAACATAAATAAAATACTAATCTAAAACATACATACATAAATATTAATCTAACATATAAATAAAAAACATATTTAACATAAATAAAATACTAATCTAAAACATACATACATACATAACTATTAACTTAACTTATAAATAAAACATATCTAACATAAATAAAATATTAATATAAAATATAAATTTAAAACATACTAATATAAAACATAGATAAACATATAAATTAAAAACACAATTTTAAATTAACTTCTACTTCATTAAAATATAAAAATTACAACATAAATAAAAGGAAAGAAAATATACCTAATTAGGAGTTCGAACGACGAACCCTGACTGGACTCCACCGAGATCTACCACGACCTCTCCAAAAATATTAACTAAATCGGACCTAAAATAAGACCCCGATCGAACCGGTTAGGACCGAGGATATTACCCCGGTCCTGGGCTAGCCGAATTGGCCTGCCCCGATTCAAATTGCAATTGTTGCAATTGCAATTTTCCAAATTGCTTTTCTCTATTGCTTCTTCGCTTGCTGCCTATTTATAGAGGGGAGGAGGGTGACGTGGAGCCTTGTGCTCCACTCCCCTCCCCCATTTTTTATTATTATTATTATTATTATTTTGCTTTTTTGCTTTTTTGCTTTTTTTTATTAATTTTATTATTATTATTATTATTATTTATATATATTATTACAATAATACTAAAAATACTAAAAATTCGTACAAAAATGAGTGATTACAATAGGCTTACAGGACGCTCAAAAGGTTATGGTTTTGTTAAGTTTGGAGATGAAGCTGAACATAATCGTGCTATGACCGAGATGAATGGTGTTCTCTGTTCAACCAGGCCTATGCGAATAGGATCAGCTAGCACCAAGAAGACTGTTCCTGCACAGCAATTTGCAAAAGGTATGTTTACTGATAGTTAATTGTTTTACTCGAGCATTTTTGGGATGCTTTGAAACTCTGTTGCTATTTTATTTCAGATTATGTGATATGGACTTTATGTCCATTAAATTTGATTTTGGTATTCATTAATTAACTGTTCGAAAGGTTAATGTTTGTTGGGCGTATTTCCAAATTACTTTATGCCTACTTTATATTATTTTAAGCAGTTCCCTTTAACATTTGGGCACCATAAAACTATTTAAAATCTTAAAACCTGTGGAAACTTATAAGCACCTGTTGTCTCAGAGCAATGTGTCGAGATGCTCTATCATCTTGGGTCCTGGAACTGATTTCAGCTGAAATGGTTACCCCCCTTAGTCTATGCCCTCGCTGAGGTCTGTTTTTGTGTTTATGTCTTGTCCTCTATTTGAGATTTCTGTGTCATCCGTTAATTGTTATGCTACATTTTCAAAGTTCATTTCTGTTCAATTGGTTGGGATGTCGGTGAGCTTGCGTTTACTTCTCTGGTTTGCAAGAGATTTCGGTCGAGCTACATTTCAGTTTACAAACAACAACATCTGCAATTTCAGAAGTTCTCATTCCTCATGCTCTTACATTTTAGCTTGATCTTAATGCTTGGTCGGTGAGACTTGAGAGCTCAACATTGCAGACAGAAGCTCTCCCAAAGCATGATTCTCAATATTTATTTTACTTTTGTGATTGGTGCTTGCTAGGTACTTGTTTGATTTCTCCACCTAGCAATTTTGTTCCTTTATTCACCTTTTTATTCTGTAGGCTCTACGCAAAAGGGAGTTGATCCTTATTTTACCGTGTCATGTCATGGCATGTATGTAATATTCTTGTCGGCGTAATGACTTTACCTTATTCTTGTACATATTATTCAATAGGTGATGTGTTTTCTGGTTATATATTTTTTAAGCTTAACATTTGTGAAGTACAAGATTCATGGAAAGTATCCTGTGCATTAACTGTTGTGTTTTCTCGTTGTTTCTTGGAAATACTATTCCCTTTTTGATTGTCCTTATGTTTCACGTTTATTTTATTTTTCATATGCAGCTTCATATCAGGGGACTCCAAACGAGAATGATCAAACTAATACAACTGTGGGTACTTTATTCACTTTCAACGAGTACAACAGATTCTTGTTGTGTATTTCTTATTTTACATTTTTACATGTAGATATTTGTTGGAAATTTGGATCCTAATGTGACGGATGACAAATTGAGAGAGGTTTTCGGTCCATATGGTCAATTGGTGCATGTGAAGATACCACAAAACAAGCGATGTGGGTTTGTGCAATTTGCTGATAGGTAAAAGATACACCACACAATATTCTTGAAGAGATACTCTATCAAGGAGAGAGACGGTTCATCTAATTGTTCCCTTTTGTTCTTGTGAAAATGTATCAGGAGCTGTGCAGAAGAAGCGCTGCAAATGCTAAATGGGACTCAGTTGGGTGGACAAAGTATTCGGCTTTCATGGGGCCGTAGCACATCAAACAAACAGGTGGGTTGGATATTTTAATGCCTGTTGCTGAAGTACCATCAAGCATTTCGGTTGGATTGACATGTCTTGCATTGCAGGGACAAGCAGATCCAAACCAGTGGAACGGTGGGTACTACGGGTACGGTCAAGGATATGATTACCGCTATGCTGCTGCCCCACAAGACCCCAACATGTACTATGGAGGATATCCGGGGTATGGAAACTATCAACAACCTCAGCAGCAACAACAACATCAACAAGTTGGATATAGATAAATTAGCAACTCTAGTTTATGGCTGCTTTTCTATTAACTAGAATGTGAACTTGTGCACTATTTGAGATCTCTCCTTGTTTGGGTTTGGGAGGGGAATAAACTGAGGCATGTTTTATTGTCAGAAGCACTGCTTAAACCTCTTTTATCACAAATTTTGTATTTTTATTGGTGGTGTTTGCCTTTTTTATATTATCACAAGTATTTTTATTGATTGCTGGAATACCATATTAGCACATGTACCAATTTGAGATTTTTTTTTTCCAAATATAAGGACTAATTTAAGATATTTTTTTTCAAGTTCTTGTACCTTTGAAATAAGGAATTCATGCATAGATTTAAGACATTCAAATATCAATTTGAGAAAAAAATGTTAAAATCAGGTACGAATTTGTATAATAAACCTTAAACCTATACCGGAGAGTAATGAACACCAAATAAGGGGAAGGAGTCCAACAGCAAGAACCAACTCAAAACGTACGAATATGAATTACAGAAGAAAAAAAATGATGAATCGAGAATTCTGGATAAACACAAAAAAGCATCCAAAACAAAAATGGCCTATTGTGTATGTACAACAAACTTGGACCAAAATCTATTTCTAGAATCCTCCTCATCGTCTAGCCATCTACGACTGAATCAATCAACTAATTCACCTCGGGAATACTTTGTAACACTGGCTTCCACGGCCGAGGCTGCTCCGCCTCGTTAACCATATTGGCCAGGACTTGTTCAAGTGTCAAGCCTTGCAATTCCACCTTGTGCATCAAAAGCTCCAGCTCCTTCTTGGAAATAGTTATCTTCATCTCTCTGGTAGACGTGTTTGTATCCCGGCCGCCGAGCAACCTCTCCCTCTCCACCGTGGTCGCCGTAACCCCACCATTATCTCCTTCGTAAATCGACACCAATGATCCCCAGTCATCGCCATCATCGTTATCGTTAACCCGACATGCATTCTGGCGCCTAATACAATTCCCCATGACTGGTAATTCTTTGTGCAGCAGCTATATCTATATCTATATATATAATATAAGATTTTGAGGGAGAAGAGAAGAGGTTTGCAACATGGAATGGGTGAGTGTATTTATAGAGGTGAGTATGGTTCCTGGAAGGGTTCAAGGTGGACCCAGGTGAGGCAGGTTCGAGTTGGTTACCTTTAAAAGTTTTGTGTTCAAATTCTGGGTTGCTAAGTTGGAACACCTTGGCATTGGGGGAATATGTTTCCAGAGTCAAAAGAGGATGGCCTGGGCTGGGATTGGAAGTGGAACAATTCCACGTCTTATTCAAAACAATTTGCTTCCTTTCTTTGTTTGGTTGGCCTACGTTGCTTTTCTTGTTTAACTTTTGCATGCAACTTGTAATAAAGGTTTTTTTTAAATAAAGATTAAAATACTTTACGGCATCAAAAGAGATGACACTCAGAGATCGGGATTACACTCCCAGTAAAATACCGTAAAAATTTTAAAATAGGAGATAGAGTCGCCATCAGCCACTTTGGTAGGCCGGACACCGTTAAAAAGTAATCAGAGATTCAAAACGTTCGAGTTCGGGAGTCGGTTATGCGTGGGGAAGGATTAGCACCACAACGCCCAAAATTGATACCGCGTTAATCTAGTGTTGTCATTGCAGGAAAACAAAAATTCGAATTTTAATTTAAAATTTAATCCAAAAAATGGTTTAAGTAGAATATTTCTTTATTTACGAAAACCAAAGAAGATGCCACCTGAATAAGTTAGGACACCACTTCCTAGCCGGTTCTCAAAATAAAGTGGAAAATACTCCCTTAATAGCTAAATAATAAGGTAAGTAAATATGTATATGAGTATGTACAAAAATGTAAAATATATATAAAAATATATAAAATATAAAAAAATTATAATATATGTATGTAATTACCAAAGTTATAATTTATATAGTATAATCTTAAAAAACTATGTAAAGTATATACGCAATAAATACATTACAATATATAAAAAACTATATATAATAATATAAAATATGATATTATACTATGCATATTAAAAATTAAATATATACTATATAGTAATGAAATAATATACTATACATAATAATAATACTATAAAATATTGAGTGTACGATATATAATTTAAAATACATAATATTAATATATACATGAAAATTTAACAAATATATACATATATGCACAGATATAACAATAACAACAACAACAACAACAACAACAATAATAATAATAATAATAAAACAATGACTAAATTAAACTAAAAGTAAAATTAAAAGCACAGATTAAAAAGGAAAAAAGGTAAAATGGACGAAAATAAAAGAGGAAGAAACAAGGAGGGACTGAGGGAGAATTTCCCCACTTTTATTAAAAAGCGCGAATCCCTTCCCCAGATCAGGTCAGGGCGCGGGTAAGAGAGATGAAACGACGTCGTTTTGGTATTGGAAGCAGGGGCCAAAACAATGTCGTTTTGGAATCCATATAAATAGGCCTTTTAGCCCAAAAAAATCATTTGCGTTGATGATTTAAAAAAAATCAAAATTCTCTAAAACACTTTCTCCAACTTCTCTGTCCTCAGCCGATCGCCGTCTAGTGCCTTCACTTGTTTGCTGCACGCCACCAACGACCGTCGTCCGCTGGTGGCTGTAAATAAAAAGTTTGGGTTTATTGACACTTCTTCATTTCCTAAACACGAATCCGGACTTTAATTTTTTTGAGAATGGCTCCTACATGCGTAGATCTACAAAGAAAGTAAGATACATTGTTTTGTATTTCTTTTGATTTCGGCATTTTATTTTCCTTTTTTCGATTTGAATATATGAAGAAAAAAATGCAAAGTTTGGTATTTTTTCAGAATCGAGCTCTCCCATTTTCTTATTCTTTGAACGACCCCTTTTACATTATGTTTTTTAGGGTTCTTATAACCCAAATTTAAAATATAAAAAATTACAACTTGTCCCACATTTTTTGCTTGTGTAGATTCGAGCGGTGGCTTTGGGCGGTGGCCAGAGGTGTCAGGCGGCTTCAGGGAGGTGGCATACGCGTGGCGCTACGGAAGGTGAGGAGCCAGTGCATGACATGCAAGGCTAGGAAAAGGTGAAAGGGTAGGGCGGCGACGGCTGTGCAGTTTAGGGTATTAGGGTTTTCAATATTAGGGTTAAAAGAGTTGGGTCAGATGTGGGTTATTGGGTAATTGTATTTGAGTTATTGGGTATATGGGTAATCTGGTAATGTGTTTAATTTGTTTGTAATGGGTTAAGCCCGGACAAAAAATGAGTACTACAGCTGCCCCTCTTTGCGCATTGATGTGTAACAAGAATAGAGCAAAGACAAAAGAGTAACCATTTTTGTCCGGTTGGTCAGAGTTCTTTTCCCTAGCCGTCACTTATTCTTTGGGCTTCACTTGATCTTTTCGCCTGCTCTTGTAAGCAAAATCTTCAAATAGATAATCCGTTGGGGAAGATAAAATGAGTTCGGCTTGGTACGACTCTGACGACGACGCAATACTTGGAGAAAATTTGACCCAGTTGCAACACTGACGAAAAGGCAAGGTCTGCAAAACTTGATCAAACTGCAACATTGACGAAGACACAAGATCGAAAGATAAAGGTTTGATATTTGATATGGCTACAACATCGACGAGGAGACATGATCAAAAGGTGAAGGTTTTGATATTTGATCCAGCTACAACAATGGCGATGAGGCATGATCGAATGAAGGCTTGAACATTTGATTTAAAAATATCTACAATTAGATTTCCTTTGCATTTTCCCAAATGCATAGGGATCAACAATTTTGAGTTGCCTTTACCGATAGCCGTTTGCTCCATGCTAGATGTATCATTCCCATGGGTACAATCAGTTTATACTAATCATGATATTGAATTTTTTTCAAAAGATTTATTTTTCTTTGACAATTCATAAAAATATATTTTTGATGGACATTTGAATTATCCATTATCTTAAACTTTGCTGTGTTTAAGCACATTGTGCCAATATTTCTGTCAGACTTGCCAAAATGGTTTTGATCCAGCCGCCACACTAACGAAGAGACATGATTAAAGATGAAGGTTCTTATGTCTGATCCAACTATAACTCTAAAAAATAGATAGGATCTGAAAGAGAAGATTTGGCCCAGCTACAACACCCGACGAAGAGGTAGAACCAAAGAAAAGTATAATTCGACCAAGCTGCAACACCTGACGAAAAGGCAAGGTCTGAAGTCAATAGGGTTGATCCAGCTACAAACACCGAAAAAGAGACAGGATCAGAAGTCAGTAAATTTGGTCTAGCTACAACACCGATGAAGAAGCAAGACCTGAAGTTAGTAAGGTTTGACCCAACTACAACACCGATAAAAAGGTGAGGTTTGAAGTCAGTAGGGTTGATCCAGCTACAACACCGACGAAGAGGCAGGATCAAAAGTCAGTAAATTTGGTCAAGTTATAACACATGACGAAGAGGCAAGATCAAAAGTTAGTAAAATTGTTTCAGCTACAACACTAACGAAGAGGCAGAACCGAAATTTAGATTTCACCAAGCTAAAAAACCCGACGAAGCGGCAAAGTCCGAAGTTAGTAAGGTTGATCCAGCTACAACACCTGACGAATAGATAGGACTGAAGGATAACATTTTGGGTCCAGTCACTCTATCAACAGAGGAATTGGATTGAATAACATCTTGGAATACAACCACTCCATCAACGGAAGAACAAGATTGAATGACAATAACTTAGATTCTACCGCACCATCAACAGAGAAGCAAAATCGAATAACAACAACTTAAACCTTACTACACCATCAACGACAGAGCAATATTAGATAGCAGCAACTTGAACCCAGCTACACCATCAATAGAGGGACATGATCAGATAACAGCAACTTAGATTCTACCGCACTATCAATAGAGAAACATAATTAAATAACATCAACTCAAACCCTACTACATCATCAACGACAGAGCAAGATTGAATAGCAACTTGGACCCAATTACACCATCAATGGATGGAAAAGATTGGATAACAACAACTTGGATTCTACCGCACCATCAACGAAGAAGTAGAATTGAATATCAACAACTCAAACCTTACTACACCAGCAATGGTAGAGCAAGATTGGATAGAAATAACTTAAACCCAGCCACACCATCAACGGAGGAACATGATCGAATAACAACAACTTGGATCTTGTTACGTTATCAACGGAGGAACAAGATTAAATAGCAACTTAGATCTAGTTACACCATCAACGAAAGGACAGAATCGAATAACAACAACTTAGATTCTATCGTACCATCAACGGAGAAGCAAAATAAAAAAATAGCAACTTCAACCATAGTACACCATCATCATAGGAGCAGGATTGAACAATAACTTAGATCCAGTTACACCATTAACGGATGGACTGGATTGGATAACAACACCTTGATTTTCTTTTTGATTTTCTTTTAATTTTTCCATTTGAGTTTTTTTTGATTTTTTGATTTTTTAAGCTATAGCTATTAGGAAGAGCTAAGCTTCGAGGAAAATGTTTAGTCTAGCTACAACACCGACGAAGAGACAAGACCTGGATAGGGTTTGATCCGTTATACCACTAACAGAGAGACAAGATTTAAATAAAATTTGATCTGCTACACCATCAACGGGGAAGCAAAATCTAGAAAATATGGGATCCACTGCACCACTGATGGAAAGATGAGATTCAGAGAAAAATTTTACTTTGGCAGAAAAGCCAAAATCTGCAAAGCGTTTGATTTGCTGCACCACTAACAGAGAGACAAGGTCTAAAATGTATGAGGATCCACTATACCACTAACGAAAAAATAATATCCGGAGGAAAATTTGATCTTGCAATAACAGTAACGGAGAAACGAGATAAAAAAAGTGAGATCTGCTACATCACTAGCGAAGATACGAGATCTAGAAGAAAATTTTGATTACGACTAAAGGAGGCAAAATCGACAAAAATAGTTCTGTTACTCCATGGTGAAAGTCATAACTTGAAAATGAAAGAAAACATTAGTTAGTATTGCTTAAAAAAATTTACTATTGTCATTCGGATGTTCGAGCTTTTTACGTGTTCAGCCTCTTTTAGGGCTAAAGGTTGATCATCACGTTGTTGCCCCTTTAGTTGAGGTCCTTCGGTCTTTTTCTTTGATCTGTTTATATGTACAAGCAAAAATAAGTGCATGAATGAAACTAATTTTATGCCTAATGCTTGTGTCTAGCCTAAATGCAAGATGACTTTAGTGTATACACTTAATCTGGATGCATGATAATTTTTAATGTATGCAAAAATGATTTAATGTAAGATGAATACAGCTGAATGCATGAATTTGACATGATTTTTTTGCTTATGGCCCTCAAAGGATGCCACTGACTCTACTGGTCATGTTGGGTCCATAGTCTCTCATATGCGACGATGCCCCAACCTCTCTCGGCTTTGATCACCTTTCTTTGAATCAGCTCACATTTCTTTGAATCAGCTCACTTTTGGATACATGCCCTAAAATTGTGTTCAATTATCTTGGTCCAAGAATGTTCTTGAAGCAAATTTGAAACTGGGAGTATGTTTTCGCCTTTTCTCGTAGGGCTTTCATTGTTCTCATAAACGTGTTATGTTGTCCCCCAGTTGGGTATATGTGTTGGTTCATGACAGTTTATTACTTTCGGCTCTGGCGAAATGCTACAGACGATAATTAATATTATCGTCTAAGATACAAAAGTCTGACTCGTCGTTGAAGGCTTGCTTTTTGAATTCGTCTGGAAATGCCCCTTAGACGTAGTGTTAGAGCCACATGTAGACTAGGGGGTCAATTGACCCCACTTGATTTGTTGTGGTATGGAATTTTCAAAGAGTTAAATGGGATTTTTAAGGAGTTAGTATAAAATTTTTCATAGAAAATATTAGAATTGACCATGTTTGATTTGTTTGTGTATGAGATCAACAATATTTATATTGTAGTGGTATGGGAATCCTCGTACTTCATACTCTACTCTGACCCTACTATATAAAAATCCTGACTCCGTCACTGCCTAGACGTGGGGTCTTGTAGAGGCATGGTGTCTGTATAAACGCGGAGGTTATTCTCAAAAATACCCTTGAACCATGCTCTTGCATAGGTTCAATATGATGCTAGATTTTGCTTTGTCTGGTATTGCTGGAACGAGGCATCCCCGAGACCGATTTCAAAATTTTGAATGTATACATGTAAATGCAAGGTGCGTGTCATAGATTCGGAGGTACTGATTCAAAAAATGGTTCTCGTGGCTCAACTTCTAAATTTACGAGATTCATTTGCAAACTTTGAATGTTGCATTGATATCTAGAGTACTGGATTTTCTCCCGATGATTAATCTTTTCCGAATTAGGAACCAGTCATGAATCGGTACTTCATGTTGGTGAAATGTAAAAAATTAAAATGTTATAATGGTGTCATGCAACTAATGCAAAATGAATGGGTCTAATATGATGTAATATTAATATAGTGCGATAAGAAAAAAATGGGTCAGTTTAGAATTAAAATAATCGAATGAATGAACTAAGTGGAAAATAAAGTAAAAACAGATAAAAAAACTGTTCATAAAAACAAAGACATCAAGCTTAGAAAGGGTGACCGCTAAACGGGTAGAGTTTCGCATGGCTTAAAAGGGTTGGATCCTACGGCTCATTATATGCGGTTTAGATCTAATGTAAAGGGTACCCGAACTGTCGCTAGGACATTGGTTCAGGGAAAGAAGACCCTTTATGCTATTCTGAGGTGAAAACTTCACGGAATATAAGGATCGGACTGCAGGAGCACATTGCAACACTATACGGGGGGGGTGAAAGCCCCACAAAGCGAAGTAATATCTCCCTCTTAACAAGGTAAGGAGCATGAGTAGAAAGCTCATGCATGAATGTCGAGGGATTAAAAATTAAATTAAATCAAGATTTGAATTTCTTGCACGACAACACAAAATCAACATTGGCCTAACTCTCTAAAAACGTCCCCATCGGAGTCGCCATCTGTAATAAAGGTTTTTTCTTTTCTTTTTTGAAAATAAAGGTTAAAATACTTTACGTCATCAAATGAGATGACACTCGGAGACCAAGATGACACTCCAAATAGAATACCGTAAAAATTTTAAAAATGGGAGATAGAGTCGCCACCGGCCATTTTGGTAGGTCGAACACTGTTAAAAATTAACCTGAGATTCAAAACGTTCGGGTTTGGGAGTCGGTTACGCGTAGGGAAGGATTAGCACCCCCACAGAGCCCAAAACCGGTACTGCGTTGATCTAGTGTTGTCATTGTAGGAAAACAAAAATTCCAATTTTAATTTAAAATTTAATCCTAAAAAAGCCGTTTAAGGAGAATATTTCCTTATTTACAACAACCGAAGAAGATGACGCCTGAATAAGTTAGGACACCACTTCTTAGTCGGTTCCCGAAATAAAGGAAAAAAATATTCTTTTAATAGCTAAATAACACGGTAAGTAAATATGTATATGAGTATGTACAAAAAATGTAAAGTATATATAAAAAGATATAAAATATAAAATAAAGATTATCATATATGTATGTAATTACCCAAGTTATAATTTATATAGTATAATCTGAAAAAATTATGTAAAGTATATACGCAATAAATATATCATAATATATAAAAACTATATATAATAATATAATATATGATACTATACTATACATATTATAAATTAAATATATACTATATAGTAAATGAAATAATATACTGTACAAAATAATAGTATTATAAAATATTGAGTATACGATATATAATTTAAAATACATAATATTAATATGTAAATGAAAATTTAACAAATATATACATATATGCACAGATATAACAATAATTATTATAATAATGAAAAATAAAATAGTGACTAAATTAAACTAAAAGTAAAAATAAAATCACAGATTAAAAAGAAAAAAGTAAAATGGACGAAAATAAAAGAGGAAAAAACATGGAGGGACCGAGGGCGAATTTCCCCATTTTTAGTAAAAAGCGCGAATCCTTCTCTGAATCGTGCCAAGGCACGGGTAAGAGAGATGAAATGACGTCATTTTTGGAATCCATATAAATAGGCCTTTTTAGCCAAAAAAAAAATTCATTTGTGCTGATGATTTTAAAATAAAATTAAAATCTTCTGAAACACTTTCTCCAACTCCTCTGCACTCGGTCGATCGCCGTCTAGCTCCGGCGCTCGTCCGTCGCACGTCGATAATTTTCGTCGTCCGTCAATGGCCGTAGATATAAAATTTTGGGTTTTTCAACACCTCTTTACTTCCTAAACACGAATTTGGACTTAAATTTTCTGAGAAGGGCTCCTACACGCCTAGATCTACAAAGAAAGTAAAACACATTTTTTTTATATTTCTTTTGATTTTGGCGTTTTACTTTCCTTTTTTTATTCGAATATATGAAGAAAAAAAATGCAAAGTTTGATATTTTTTTTTTCAAAATCAAACTCTCCATTTTTTATTCTTTGAACATCCCTCTTTTATATTCGGTTTTTGAGGGTTTTTATAACCCAGATTTAAAATATAAAATTACAACTTGTCCCACACTTTTTTACTTGTGCATATTTGAGTGGTGGCTTTGGACAGTGGCTAGAAGTGTCAGGCAGCGTTAGGGAGATGGCATGACGTGGCGGCCACGGAAGGTGAGGAGCAGGCGCGTGGCATGCACGCGCCAGGGGAAGGTGAAAGGATTGGGCGGCGGCAGTTGTGTAGTTTAATGTATTAGGGTTTTCAATATTAGGGTTAAAAGAGTTGAGTCAGATGTGAGTTACTGAGTAATTGTATTTGAATTATTGGGTATATAGGTAATTTGGTAGTTGGTTTAATTTGTTTGTAATGGGCTAAACCCGGACAAAAAATGAATACTACACAACTATATACATGTCAGCAATTATACACAATTTCCCACCCTTGTCTTAACCTTCAATGGAGTTTTGTGTTGGAAACATTGACATAAAATGATAGCCACGAACTTGAAATAAAAAAAAAAAACAGAGATTAAATTGATTATTTTTTACCAAATTTAACTAAAAGTTGGTCTTTTCCATTATATTTTTCTTTTGAAGGAGTCTATTTCATTATATAATACGATAGAATGAATTTTAATATATTTTTAGAAAAGATAATCACAAACTCTTTAACATAGACCGCAAAACAAATATGAAAAATACCAAAAGAATCCTAAAATCAATAATTCAAAACATTTTCAAATTTAGATGTGATTTGTCGCTACTTTTAACAATTTCAACTGTAATCAAATTAATCAAAGATAACCCTAAAGCAAGGATTAATATATCATAATCTCGAACACAATAAGTGGTCACAATGTAAAAGATGATGATGTTCATAGGAGTTTCAGGGTGCAAATCATTTTATGTGCAAGTTGTGTGTGTATTGTTAAAGGGTTAAGAATATGTATGACATATATTGCCTAGTATTCACCTAAAGACTATTAAAAATATATATATGTATCATAATTTCATTAAATTTGATAACATTTGACTATCAAACTTGTTAACTTCCTATATATGCATTTTCAAAACCCATAGTCAATGCCGTTTTAGAGACTTTCTAGAAAAGAAAAGAAAAAAGCTTGTACGGGTTATACTTTTTCTGGTCGTTTGACCTAAGTTTGTCACTTCACATGCATGGTGTTTTCATGTTTACGTTACCCAACAAATGGGTAAATCAATTTTTCAGTTTTGCATAATTTGAAATGGTCGTTATGGTGGAAATGTTCTAGAGAATCGATATTTCAATTTAAGTGTTATTATTAAAGTAAATAACCACCAACTGTAATAATTTTTTATTTTGATCTTTGTAATCAGCTTAAAAAGGCATGACATAAGCTAATAGATTTGAAATTTGACATTGAAACAAGAACATCTGCCTTAAGATTAGGATAAACTACATAAATGGTCATTGAAGTATAAGTGATTTTCTTTTTTCACCATTGAAATTTCATAAGTTACAAAACAATCATTAATACAATCGTTTTATAACAAATCAATCACTCAGCCATTAATGGCGGTTACTTCAGTTATGATGTGGTGCATGGACTGGCTTACTTGGCATCGTTTGGCCACGTCGGACCACAGTGACCGATTCTTTGACCGAAAAAGCAAAAAGAAATCTCTTTACAAGCATGTTTCCTCTATTCTCGTCAACATCGGCAAGCCCACCCCTCTACCAGACCTCGCTTCCAAGTGCCCTCTCTTTGCGGCAAGCCCAGCTATCATATCCCAAATTCCCCCACTACTCTCACTGTTATATCTTGAATTGGAATTTCCTTTCTCGTTGCTTACTTAGCTCAAAATTTCAGTCACGTTGCTTTTCACTTTGCTGCCGATTCGATTCGGTAGTTTCCTAATATATGTGAATTGTGACGGTAAATTCCAAAAAAAAAAGGAGTTATTTATGGTGTGATTTTGTGTTTTATGTTTCTTGGTTGCCATTTAAGTAATTTCTCATCCGGAAATGATGATATATTATCAACAGAATGAGTAGTCGTTTGGTCTTGGTAAAAAAAAAACACTGAGTTGAACTCTTGATTGTTAGGTGAATCAAGTAGTAAAGTGAGAATGAAGAAAGCAAGGTGATATAGGAACCGAGGCTGTTAAATTCAATGGTATAAACTTTCTAACATAATTTGATTATCCAATAGTTAAGGTTACAGTTACTCAAATGAGGACCAGAATTTCATTTCGGAAAACCAGAAAAGCCTGTATAATATACTCGTTATTAAAACTAGATTTATGTGAACATGCATACCTGAGTCTGATTATCATCTCATGCCAAGATGTTTCCCACAGTTGAAAGAGTTGGTATAAAAGCATCGCAATGTTTGTCGTTCCAGATAGTAATGAGAGAGTTCGGGATGGAACAAAGCCAAGATATGACAACGAAGCTTGCAGCAATGAGAGTGCACTAGAAGAGGGGTGGGCTTGCCGTTGCCGTTGAAGACGAGAAGACAGAACAGTAGGAAAGGAAAGATAAACCATACAACCAACCAAAAGAATCATCTCTGCTCTCCAAACGGGTCTTGAAAATGAAACTGGGCGACAACAAGCCTATCCAGAACAAAAATTCGATCAAGTCGAAACATGAAGCAATATAAAAAATATGTAGTTGTGGTATATAAAAATACGAGTCCTTGCATTCAAATTTGTTTATGGCATATAAATATTAAAAGTATAAAATTAACAGGCACAGGTAAGTTAATGTTGTGGGACATTCACATGTACTTCTATCACAAAAAGGTAGATTTGAAGTCAGCAATAAAGCAAAAAAAGGAAAATAGATAAAAGAGGAGATATATTGCCTAATCCTTGTGTAAAGCATCATCCAATTCTACATCCAATCCTACACGATTTCGGATCGATTCAGAGGCATGGCAACGTGATTTGCACCTGTTTTGTAGCTCCTTCAATCTGTTCAGGTCGAAATTATGCTTCTTAAATAATTTCCTTTGCCTCGACAGAAAAAGCCTCTTCAATAGATCTTGATACGTGGGATCTCTCGAAGTAATCAGGAAGTAAGCATAGCCTATGACTATGCCGGTGGCCGTGGTGAAAAATGCAATCGGTTCCATTACATCCCACGAGAATTCCCAAAACGTTAGCCGGAAGAATAGTCCGACTTGTACCACTGCTAATCCTAGACCGCACCAAAGGATGCCTCGAACTTGCTTATGCGCTTGTACATCGATTTCTTCCTTCTTCTCCTGCAGCCTCTTTAGGTCATCTCTTATAGGGTCATCATCTTCCGGCGAAAAAGCAAGAGGTACTGCTCTTCTAATCAGATCCACAACCTATGCATGCAACAAATGCATTAATATAAAGAGAGTAATAACACAAGAGAGTAAAGGTCAAAAGTGGGAAGAGTACCTTATCAGGATGAAGATAAACCTTGTCGCGAAAGAGAAGTACCACACCTGCCTCATCGAGAACACGTGCAAAAGCGATTGCCTCATCTAGAGATCTGGCAACACCCACGCTCTCGCAGGCCTTCAATAACTCCGGGTAGCCGATCACTTCTTTGCCTTCCACCCCTAGCTTTGTCTTGAGTGATTCCACATTGACTAGCCTCATCAACTTCCTGGCCTCCGCAAATGTTACGCTGTCCATTCCTGATCCTGTCTTTTTGAAATCAGAGGTTGTATTGGTATCAGAAGATGAAGTAGATGACCAAACTTTAAATGTCACTCTCTCCAGCAGCAGCGGGTTCTGCGGAGACAGTGGAGGTCTCCTCCCAATGGCAACAGACACACCCTGCTTCAAAGCTTCACGCCACCACACCCTCCTCCACATGCTTCAATATATCTCACTCTAGGTATGCTAATGTCTCGTGTTGGTATTCGAGTATGATAAACTCCTAAGATCTGTTGATCTTAACAAACGGATCTAGCCTTTTCTTCCAATAAGAAAAACAGACAAAAATAAAACAAACCTCATCATTTTCTACAATAATAATAAAAAATCCCATGAAAATGAAGCTGCACTGCACTAAAAAAAAGGTTTTTCTTTCCCCCTCCCTAATGAATAGAAAAGGAGAGGACAGAGCAAGTTTTACTTGTTAATTCATAAGTTTACAGCTCTTCCCTGCTTATGAAATAATGGATTTTGTTTAGATTTTGGATAATAAATTAAAACAATTGCAATTGACATAACATATCACATGACAATGAACAAATCAAGCTTCATTCATTGGGTTTCTGATCTTAGCTTGCTCAAGCGGATAACTGATCGCATTGCCTTTGCCATCGCCAATAAACAGCTGTATAAACATTTCTGATCTTCGGCAGAAATTATATACATATAATCAACATATCAAACAAAGAAAAAATGGCATATCAACAATTGAAACTATCTTGTTTTACTTAATCCTCAAAGTGTAGATCTAGAAAATCCCTTGGAAAATTCCTAGTAATTTTCAGCAATAGAGAAAAATTTTGCACTGTTTAAAAACCAGTGAATCTATAAATTTCCATCCCATAGAAGAAGAGTTCTAAAATATTAATAAACATGAAGATTAAAATTAAAAAAAAAAAACAAACTCACAGCCATGGTCCAATGGAAGACGCCAATAGAGAGTGGGGTGGCGGCTACAGAGAGGTGAGAGGAAAAGTGGCCTTCGTTTATCCTAGAAATAAAACTAAAGAAATTATGGTTATCATAAGCCCACGATCTCCTCCACATTGCCCAACCACTCTTTGATGGACCCAATTTTGAAAGTCCTGGAAATTCTAACATCATTTTAATTAGCTACGAGTAGGGTTGAGTATGTCAAAAATGAAAAATTGAAAATTGATTCAAATCAAATTATTTGAATGATTTATATATTTAATAATAATTCTTAATAGAATCGAATTAAATTTAAATTTTTATTTAATTTATAATTATTGGTAAATATTTTATAATGTAAGTAAATATTTTATACTTAAAATAGTAAAATAACTTAAAATAATAATAATGATAATATATGTTCATAAATTTTATGCTTTTAATAACACACATCGTGCAAATAAACTGCTCGAACATGTGTTATCTAAAAATAATAATATTTTTTATTAGGATCACTTGATGGGTGCAATTCGGGAATAAATAAATATCTTCTCGAATTATAACGGTAAATAGAACTTCTACTAAACCTTAGGGGAATGCCTTTTATTTTTTAAATACTATTTTTTCATAATCTATGTAAAGTATTCAAATCTTTACTCATTCATAAGTCAAAAAGTTATTTTACTATTTTATTAAAATAGTAAAATAACTTAAAATAATAATAATAATGATAATATATGTTCATAAATTTTATGCTTTTAATAACACACATCGTGCAAATAAACTGCTCGAACATGTGTTATCTAAAAATATTAATATTTTTTTATTAGGATCACTTGATGGGTTCAATTCGGGAATAAATGAATATCTTCTCGAATTATAATGGTAAATAGAACTTCTACTAAACCTTAGGGGAATGCCTTTTATTTTTTAAATACAATTTTTTTTTCATAATCTACGTAAAGTATTCAAATCTTTACTCATTCATAAATCAAAAAGTAATCTACGTTCGAATTCAACAAGCAGTGTTAGTGAAAAAGCGGATGATGTTTATCTTAAAAAACTCAAGTTCAAATTGCTTTGTTTGCGAGGTGTATGTGTAATGTTAAAGGGTTAAAAATATGTATGGAGATACTACCTCTTAATCACCTTAAGACTTTTTAAAAAAAGTAATTCACGTTCGAACTTACATCCTCATGTACATTACGATGACAATATTATCAATCGAATTAAAAGTTAGTAAAAAAACAATGATAGTTAATATATTAGATTTATATAGTACTTGATATAGGCTTATGACACACATAAAAATTTATTGGATCACTTCACAAATCTATCTAAGAAATCTATAATTATTAGGACAGGACACAACGATCCACTAATTAAATCAATTCTTAAAATTTACAATTAATATCTATTCTTATAGAAGTCAAAAAGAGCGTAAGAAATAAGGTTAGGGTTTAGGGTTGTAGTTAAGATTTAGGGAATTAAAGTTTGGGTGCAATTTTAGGGTGTATAATTTATGATTAAAAATTAGTTTTAAAACTTAGAATTTAATTTTTTTTAATGTTTAAGCATGAAAACTGGAAAAGGGACAGAAGATTCTTGTTCTCATTGAACACTTAAGTTCAAAAAAAATCATTGAACACGTTTAAAAAAATGTCTTTGAAAAATCGAAAAGATTATATTATTTCATAGAAAAATTTTGAATAAGTTATGCACACCGCTATACACCACTAACACTGCACACCGTTGTACAATATTATTTTTTGTTTTGTATAATTATATATTTTGCCCTTGTTGTGTATATATGCTATCAATTTAGTTATCATTATTTACTTATTCAAACAATTTAGTTATAATTCAAAACAATTCAATTAATTTAACCTTCAATGTCTAAAAAATCTATTAATTTGGTCTTAATTTTAATATAATTTTTTAACTTAATTCAACTTGATCATCAATATTTAAATTTTTTATTAATTTAATCTAAAAATATATTAAAATTAAAATGACACTCGACTAGAACACATCCTATTTCATATTAAATTGAGTTAAATCAAATGAAATTTAAGTTAAAAAAACCTGAATTTAAATAGATATTTTGGATAACTTTATCTTTGAACAATTCTATTCATATCTTCAACAACAAAAAAAAGAAAATGTCACGAGTGATCCATCTGGGGCAGCACATGTAGGACCAGTTGAGGACGAGCAAGCAGAGAATGTTGCTGTGGTGCGTAGGAGTGCCAGGGAGAAAAGATGCCAACAACTCTAACAAATTTTGTCGTATACTGAGCGTGACCTAGTATAAATAAAGAGTTATGTTGTAAAGAACGGCTATGCAAAAACTGTGAACTTCTTCTGAAATCTATCTATATTTCCTTCTTCTTCTTATTTTCTTTCTTTTAAATCGCTACTGTTAGAGAGAGTCTAACAATTGGTGCTTTCATTGACGTCTGAAGATGGTCAACAACACTGCGGCGATTAAGACACTACAAGAGGCTTCAACTCGCCATGAACAGGCACTGACAGCCCTTCAAACCACCGCGGCCAGCAACGCGCAAGCGCTCCAGGATGTATTCCGCCAACTCACCACTATCTCCGAGTAGTTGGGTCAGTCTTCCCAGACGACTATGGCTCCGGACGGGGCAAGTGGTACACAGAGGACACGAGGCAAGCACAGGATTAAGGACGACAATGATGAGGGAATCTTAACATGTTCTTCAACCACCTTAATCATTAAACTCAACTTAGAACCATGGAAACTAAGCAAAATTTATGTCAAAAGATAGGGAATTTAAAGAAGATCAATTTTTTGTTTCATTAACTCTAGCCAAAAAACAACCAAATCAAGCTAAAAATTGAATTGAAAGATTTCTTACCTAAACCCCTTTAGGTTCGGCACTTTGAGAAAAAAAATGAACAAAGTTTCCAAATTTTTCTTCTTTCTTTGATTAATGCCAAATGGCAATTAAATCTTTAATTTAAAATAAAAATCTTTCCTCATAGTAAAATGACCATTTCACCCTTGGATTATGACCAATTATAAATTCACACCTATACTCATCCTTATCATCAAATCAATTATAATTAAAAAGTATGAGTAAAATGACCATTTTGCCATTAGTGAATCTCTATATTTTCCAAAATGTCATTCCATCACCTATACAAAATATTAAATTGAATCGAATCTAAACTGATTTAAAAATGATTCAGAACTTCAATGCTATGCTCTTCGGTTCTTTTTAATACTTCCTTCAAATTTTCATAAAATTTCGAGCTCATACGATTACCCAAATTACACTTAAAACTTTAATCGTAATTTCTCAATAATAGAAACATCAGATCAAATTATAGTTTTTATATTCGATCCACACCCTAGATGATCTATCTATTTATGGAATAAAAAAAATTATTGGGAAAATTACCTTGGTCCTTGAACTTTTCTCAACTTTTCACTTTTGTCACCAAACTTTAAAACTTTATGTTTTAGTCACTGAACTAAAACCACTAACTTTTGATTCTTTACGTTTTGGTCACTATTCTAATAATGGGATATTACAGTTTAGGCTATCCGTGCTTGGTTGACTCCTTCCGACATCAAGGAAGTCTGGGGGTTCCTTGGAATAGCTGGCTACTACCGTCGTTTCATTCGCGGTTTTGCCACGATAGCAGCACCACTCTCGGACCTATTGCGCTAAGGGATTAAATTCCAGTGGACCGAGAAAGCTTAGTTAGAATTTGAGAAATTGAAGGACCTTCTGAGTGACGCGCCAGTGCTGGGACTGCCTTGCTTCGATAAGGATTTTGTTATGGAAACCGACGCATCGGGAGTGGGTATTGGTGTTGTGCTTACACAAGAGAATCGGCCACTGGCGTTCTTCAGTCAAAAGCTCAGTCTAAGGATGCAGGGTGCCTCGACCTACCGTCATGAAATGTTTGCCATCACACAAGCCGTTGGGAAGTGGCGACAGTATTTACTTGGGCGCAAGTTCATCATTATTACAGACCAGAAATCCTTACGGGAGCTCACTCAATAGACGATTCAAACGCCGGAGCAACAACGTTGGCTATCGAAGTTGATCGGTTTTGATTTTGAGATACGCTATCGGCTTGGAAGGTTAAATTCAGCGGCAGATGCCTTGTCGAGAGAGGTAAATTCAACTCTTATGTCCATTACCCAAACCACTTTTGGCATAATTGAGGACATCCGCCCAGCTACTAAGAATGATGACCATGTGCGTGCGATAAGAGAACAATTAGCACAGGGCAGCTTGGAACAATATGGGTATACCGAGGCAGAGGGGTTGTTGCTTTGGCGAGGCAGGATCGTAGTCCTTATGGAAAGTGCCTTAAGGTCTATGATACTCTGAGAATTTCATCAGCCGACATTGGGGGTCACGCGGGAATTCTACGAACCTTCCATAGGATTTCAGCTAATTTCTATTGGAAGAACATGCGGAAAGATGTGCGCCGTTTCGTTAATGAGTGTCAAACATGCCAACGGATGAAGAATGAGAGTTTAGCACCTGCCGATTTACTTTAGCCCCTAAATATCCCTAACCAAGTATTTGAAGATATTGCGTTGGATTTCATTACAGGGTTACCCAATTCAAACGGCAAGGAAGCTATTTTAGTGGTGGTCGATCGTTTAACTAAGTATGGACATTTTTTTGCTTTGCCTCGACATTTCAATGATGAGTACGTGGCTAAGATCATGGTTCAAGGAGTAATTAATTGCATGGAATCTCTCGATCCATGGTAAGTGACCGAGACAGAATTTTTCAGTAAAATGTGGAAGGAAATGGTTCGATTGCAAGGGACAGAAATGTGTATGGGGTCGGCCTACCACCTTCAAATCGACGGCCAAACGGAAGCACTCAACCGATGTTTAGAGATGTATTTGAGATGTTTGACAGGCTGCGAACCAAGGCAATGGAAGAAATTTTTGGCATGGGCGGAATATTGGTATAATACCTCATATCAAGCCTCGGCAGGTATGACACCTTTCAAAGCTTTATATGGGCGAGATCCACCAAACATCGACGAAAAGTGGAATTAGAAGAAGGATCACGGGCTTTTGTTCGTTTACAACCTTATCGTCAATTGTCACTAAGGTTAAGGCGCAATCAGAAATTAAGTCCACGTTTTTTTGGTCCATATCGCGTGATGAAAAAGATTGGTCCTGTGGCGTATAAGCTGGAATTGCCAGTTTCCTCTTGTATCCATCCCGTTTTTCATGTTTCGCAGCTAACGCTTGTAGAGGTCAACCACTGGAGCAGATTACTCCACTACCCTTACTTTCAGACACGATTGCACAGGAAGACACCACACTGGAATCGAACCTTGAGGACAAGGTTCTTGAAAATGGAGGGAGTAATGTCACGAGTGATCCATCTGGGGCAGCACATGTAGGACCAGTTGAGGATGAGCCAGAAGAGAATGTTGCTGTGGTGCGTAGGAGTGCCAGGAAGAAAAAGATGCCAACAGCTCTAACAGATTTTGTCGTATACTGAGCGTGACCTAGTATAAATAAAGAGTTATATTGTAAAGAACGGCTATACAAAAATTGTAAACTTCTTCTGAAATCTATCTATATTTCCTCATTTTTCCTAATTTCTTTCTTTTAAATCGCTACTGTTAGAGAGAGTCTAACAGAAAATCTATTCTGGGTAAAGAAACGAATGACTATTCAACTGTTCAATAAAACTATTGAGCATTCATGCAATGCGCCTCAATTAAACGTGTTAATTTACTGAAATTAACAAACAATTAAGAATAACACCAACAAATAAGCGATGGGTTCTCATTTTTTCCCCAATTTAACCAAAAAAAATATTGCAATCTCATCCTCGAATGGTTTTTAAGAAACCAACTCGACAGATCCAATTACCAACAAAGAAAAACAAAACAGCTAGAGAGAGAAAGTTTAAAATTTTCTCTCTCTTCTGTTGCATGGTTTTGTTGAGGAATTTTGGGGATTTTTTTAAAAATTTTAAGAACAAGGGAAATGATACAAAGTGGAAGAACATTTCAGAAGATCGTGGCCTTTGGAATTGTTTAGGACAGAACAACTTTGTAAAAACAGCGGATAATCGTTGAAAAAAAGGATATACCTAGACAAAGTTGTCGGTAAATTTTGGACAATTTCTTGGTTTCTAGGCGGCGGCGGCTGACGGCGTTTGACGGTGGTGCAACGTTCGGGTATTTATAGGTAGGAAACATAAATATAATTAATACGTGAAGTGTTGGAATTTATTTCTGTGTTGGCTGATCACTTTTTGGTTTTCCATTTCAGTTTTGTCAAAAAAAAAAAACGCTTCTTCAGAATTCATCTTCAACCCAGAGAAAAAATTCTGGGTTTTGCTTGAAAAAAACTCATCTTTTTTGTGTAAAGTTTTAAACTTGTCAAAAAAACCCAGTTTTTCAAGCCGGAGATGGGTTGTTGTAGAAGCAAGCATAGATTACCCGGAGCTGATCTCAATGGCTGCGCATCAACCAAAGATTCAAGACCAGTTCATAAAGAAGAAGAAGAAGAAGAAGAAGAAGAAGAAGAAGAAGAAGAAGAAGAAGAAGAAGTTGTAAAGTCTCAAACACAACCTCCACAAGCAAGGCAGCGCCACCACCACGACCACCAGCAGCCACCGGAACCGAACCCTTCATCGGCATTCACTAATGCAGCTCAAGTGAGGCACGATACAGTACTAGGGAAGCCATTGGAGGATATTAAGGAACACTACACAATCGGACAGGAACTCGGTCGAGGCCAATATGGGATAATTTACTTGTGCACCGAGAATTCAACAGGCAACACTTATGCCTAATTGAAGCGAAAGCTGACAACTAAACAAGACAAAGATGATGTCAAAAAAGAGGTTCAAATCATCCAGCATTTATCCGGTCAGCCTAACATTGTTGAATTCAGGGGTGTTTATGAGGATGCAAATTCTGTTAATATCGTAATGGAGCTTTGCGCTGGTGGTGAGCTTTTCGATCGGATCATTGCCGAAGGCCATTATTCCGAGAGAGCAGCAGCAGCTCTGTAGACAAGTCCTCAATGTGGTTCATATTTTCCATTTCATGGGAGTGATGCACCGTGATCTTAAACCGGAGAATTTCTTGTTGTCTAGCATGGATGAAGGAGCTATGTTGAAGGCAACAGATTTCGGATTGTCTGTCTTTATCGAAGAAGGTTAAATTTCCACCCGTTCCTATTTGATTCGAATGAAGCTTTGCTGCTCATGTACTAACCTGTTTGAATTTGACCGCAGGGAAGCAATATCGGGATATAGTCGGTAGTGCTTATTACATAGCTCCCGAAGTTCTGCATCGTAGTTACGGAAAGGAAATCGACATATGGAGTGCAGGAGTTATTTTGTATATTCTACTTAGTGGTGTCCCTCCATTTTGGACTGGTAATTTAGGAAATTGACATGTTTTAGCAAGTTGTTGCTATTCTGTTTCTGTCATATAATGTTTATGTGCTTTGCTCAAAATGTATTTCAGAAACTGATAAAGGAATATTTAAGGCCATTCTTGTAGGAGAACTAGATTTCGAAAGCGATCCGTGGCCTTCGATTTCCGAGAGTGCCAAAGATCTAGTGAGAAAGATGTTGACAATGGACCCCAAAAAACGGCTTACTGCTGCACAAGCTCTTGGTCTGTCTTTTTGAATCTTAACTTTTGATTCTGATGCCTTTGATTAAAGTGTGATGTCCATATTGTCAGAGCATCCTTGGCTGAGAGAAGGTGAAGCATCAGACAAGCCGATAGATTCCGCTGTTCTAACTAGATTGAAGCAATTCAGGGCAATGAATCAGCTGAAGAAGCTTGCATTAAAGGTACGGTATCTAACATGATCGAAAATGCTCCTGTTAATACATTTAAACCTTAGAATTATACCTGCCTAGACGGTTCTTCTCTCGGTGGTCGTTTAGTAATGTTGGTTTATATGAAATTCTCCAGGTTATAGCAGAAAATCTATCTGAAGAAGAGATTAAAGGTCTTAAAGCAATGTTCACAAACATTGACACAGATAATAGTGGCACAATCACTTATGAGGAACTGAAAGAAGGTTTGGCTCGTCTCGGATCGAAGCTCACCGAAACTGAAGTCAAGCAATTAATGGAAGCTGTAAGTATTTGTCTACCCAAACTGTTAACACTTCTGCTCACAGTTGATTATTGAAAATTTATGTGCAATGCCTTTTCAGGCTGATATGGATGGAAATGGAACGACAGACTATATTGAATTTATCTCGGCAACAATCAGGGGCGGATCTAGGAATTTAAACTTGGTAATTCACATATCGATAATAAATATAATTGTATGTAAGATAAGAGTAGATTGAATAAGTCATCAAAATTACTTACGATATTCATAACTGACATGACAAATGACAATTTAATCACACCTAAATGTATATATGTAAGAGGTCCACTATGATTTAGTTACTAACTCTCTTTAATAAAACACATGTATAGAGGAATTCACATTAGTCTATACAAATTTTCTCCATAATCAAATCATTTCAAAACATCATTTTTACAACTAATGCTCTGAACATAAAACATTTTTTATTACATGTAACTGAAACCATCTAAAATGACTTCCCACGCCTTTATATGAATGATCACTAATCTTTATCACCAAATTTTTATCAACTTCACTTTTTTAATTAAAATACACAGACTTGCTAAGAATTTAAGAAATTTGTTAAATAATAAAAATCCAGTAACTTAAGAAGTTTAATTATTAGTTTATTTTAAAATAAAATAAAATTAATAAAGTCATTCAAAAATATATGAAATTATTAAGAAAACTATATAATAATACGAAAACCTTAACTTTTGTAAAAAATTACGAGATAGCAATAACTAAAACCGAAGGTTTTCATAAATAATTTTAAATAGATTTCAATGAATTTAATTTTAATGTAGATACTAATTATAGATCTAACATTAAAATAATTATGAATATATTTACATTTATAAATTTGCGTACTAGATTTATTAATGATTTTAAATGAAGTACTCTGGTGTTAACGAGGGTGTAGATGAGATTTGGAGAATGACTAAATTGATGTCTTTTTATGTATTAACGGTTTAATTTATTGATTTTTTTTTGAATTAGGATTAAATTGGTAGAATATGTAACTTTTGTGGACTAAAACTGTTATTATACCAAATCTTATCAGATGTTCGTTTGTATTTTAACGGAGAAGTGATCCGAGCATAACTAAAACTTTAATTTAGTGACCTAATTGTAACTTTTAATAATTGAATGGCCCAATTATAACTTTATTAATAATTAAGTGACATATGATGTAATTTATCCAATTTTTTATGGTAGGTATTGACCGATTGTAGATACGCCCCTGGCTACAATGCATAGATACAGACTCGAAAGAGGCGAACACTTGTACAAAGCATTCCAGTATTTTGACAAAGATAACAGTGGGTGAGTTCCGAGTTTTCATGCTATCATTATTATAGTTTCATCCTTTTTACCCATCAAATGCTAAACTGCCTGCAATGCGGCATTCGACATTGAACTCATTGTCTACCGTCTATGTTCTGGTTTCATACTCTGTTTATGACTTTCTGGATCTTCTCCTGGACTCTTGAGGATTTTTCCAGGACGAATTCATGGACCACCCTTTGTTTGATTCATATAAACGTACATCATTGTTTTCAGGTTCATTACAATGGACGAAATAGAGGCTGCTATGAAGGAGTATGGAATGGGTGATGCAGCCAACATCAAGCAAATAATCACCGAGGTGGATACCGATAACGTAAGTTTGTTTCCAAATCAAAACTTGGTATCTTTATATTACCGGCACTGATGCCGTTCACATTAATCAGGATGGGAGAATTAACTACGACGAGTTCTGCACTATGATGAGAAGTGGAGCACCAACCGGAAGGCTTTTTTAGATGCCTTTCGGATGTTCCATTACGAGCGCGATAGCTGAGCTGCTTAAGACTAAAGTAACCTAATTAACAGTGTGCCACCAGAAGGTATCCAGGGTCACTATCTTGATCCTAGAGCGGGTAATTTGAGGATACAACAGTATGGACTTGAATCCGTTCGAGTTGCATTCTTGGTTATATATACCTATCATTTTCCGAGTTCTTTCATTGATTATTGTTTGTCACCTTCTTTCCTCTCATTACTCTTCATATACAGTATTTCAATATTACTATATGGAAGTGTGTCCTTATATAAGAACTTAGGTCACTGGAACCACCTAGATTATACAGCTCTCAGTTCAATAATAATACAAACATAAGAGTACTCAGTCTAAAGATGTAATACCTTAAACACGATTATAACACATGAAAACAACAATACGGACACGATAAGAGTGTACTTAGGTCTAAAGATGCTCATCTTTCGTTTCGCGACTCTGACTGTGAGCTATGTCTTGAACTCCAGTACTTCTCGATCTCCTCTGCTGTTCTTCCAGGGATTCTCCCAGCAATCAAAGACCACCTGATGCATGCAAGTACACACCATTTAAATTACTACAAAACAAATATACATACATACAAAGACATATATGTATATATACATCTTGTGTAATAATGGATAAACCTTTCTCCAACTAAATTAAACATTCTGGCAATAAGCATCTCTTCATCCTCCGAGAATTCCACCTTCGTTTCCTCGGTTCTTCCCTCTGCAACAATATAAACAACAAACGTAAGAAGACGAAGAACTAAGCGGAGAGGTTGCAAACGATTATGCAATCATCCAACCTTTGGGGTTCGGGTCTCGACGGCTATGTCCGTTGCTCGAGCCGTGAGGATCGGAATCTCCCATGATTTCCCCACAAGAAGAGCCTGTACTGCTGGTAGCCATGCATGGTGTAGTGAGACCATGAATTTGCAGTATTTATGTGATGAAAAATCAACAGTTGGGAAGACTGTTAGTTCCGGGATTTGATAAGTCGTTGAGGTTCTGCCTAGTGCTGGGTTTTGGATTTTAGTGTCTAAATGAAGCAGACATTATCTACTAAGTGCATTGCTGTTGATTCCTTTTGTCCCAGGTAAAGATCATCAAATCTTTTTCACATTATTGTCTGAAATCTGTTTTCCTTTTTTAATGTTGGGATAATATTTAATCTCTAAATTATCTGTTCTACCAATGAATCAGATATTATCATGTTTTTTTAAATTTAAAATTCTGGGATTATGGTAAGAAAACGACAAGTTTTAAAGTCGTGGCTATACCTGTTTGTCATATTGTAGGCATTGCATTTTCATACGTATCTATTAATTCGGCATTGGCTGATGGAGATGAGGCTAAAATCATTACTTTATGAATTATTACAACAAGACAAGAGAATATCATAAACATGTTTTCAGACATCAAACGTTAAAACGTTTTCATGTCAGTGTAACTACCTACCTTTAAAAATATCAAAAATACTTTTTTCCCCTTCAAATGTAATATCTGATCACTTGTATGATGACGTTGAAGGCATGAACCCTAAAAAAATGAAATTAGGATAAAACATTGAAGGTAAATTGTATTATTTTGAACTCGATTTAGATATAAAAAATATTTAAACAAAGAATTGAGGTATTTTAAGTTAAACTAGAAAACGGTTCAAGTCATATCAAGTTTTAGATAATAGATATTGAATTTATACGTATCTTAAATCTGTCCAATTTATTTTGAATAAATTACGTAAATAACCATTGAACATTGCTTTTTAATCTATTTTGGTCATTAAAATTTCAAAACGTTTTGTCACTCCTACATTAATTTTTTGACGGCTTTATGACGTGGACGTCGTCCACCATTCATCATTTTCGGACGTTACAGTCGATAGTCGTAGATGGTGGTCGTTCATTCCTAAATTTCATCATTCTTTTCATCTTAGCCTCTTGAGCCCGAATACGATCTCCATTTTGTCTGAAAGTATCACGAAGTCTATGAATCGGGTAAAAATCTTTCAATTTCTTTTTACTAATATTTTTGTTAAAATCTTTCCAAATATCAAGCATGTGTCTCGGGTTGAAATTTGCCTAACAAAGAAGCATCAATAGGATTGATTTGCCAAACATCAGAAAACTGAATTACTTGTAGTTTAGAGACAGAATGCAACAGAGTACAATATCCTCCATGAAAGCTCCGATACCAACTTGTGTTACTCGAATTTAAGAGTAAATTTCGAATATATTGTGTCTAATAAATATCATACTTTCATGTGTATCTAATTTATGTTAAATGTCAATGATAAAAATAAGGCCTAACTGCTAGAAACGTGCCCAAATTATACTATTTTTTCAGTTTAGTGTTTAAACTTTATTCCGGGCCAAATTGGTGTCTAACGTTTCATTATGTTACTTAAATCACGTTTATCCGCCACGGCTGTTAAAAGATTTTCATTATCCAACTAGAATATGATACGTTGACGGAATTTTTTGAACTAATTCAAAAATTAAAATAATATGACAAGTGTAATGTTCTTATTGGATGATGAAATTTTTTTAATGATCGTTGACGAAAAAACCTGACTTGAGTAATAGAATGAAACGTTGGGCACCAATTTGACCTGGAATAAATTTTAGGCACCAAACTAGAAAAAATATATAGTTTAGACACCTTTATGGAGTTTAAGCCTAAAAATAATAAAAAAAAATGTAAAATAACAATGTTTATAACCAAACCTATAAACCCTAATCTAATCTAATCTAATTAAAACAGAGAAAGCAGTATAACATAATCAAAACAGGCTTAACATTTATCACTTACAAATCTAGGATTTTGCTTAAGAAAAGACATCTAGTTGATGTAGAGTTCGAGTCTCAACATCTTCAACTCTTCCATGTACTCAAACCATAGCCTTCTTTGCATCCAAAAAGGAAATAGACAGAGAAAAAGGGGACACATTATTTAAAACAATAAGCAATTGTACGTGATATTGGCACGGCTCAATCAAATAACAAGACTCTACTCGTAGAGCGATGCACTCTGATTGAATCGCACCAATATCTCGATCATACAAATGTATATTTACCTTCGACATCGAGTTCAACAGAAAGAAAATGATGAAGAAATAAGAGGCAAATGTAAGAAGCTTACAAGGGAGGAGATGGCATCATGTGGTAGCATAGTGAAGAAGCTGGTTCTGAGAGATTCTCATATATTTAATGGATGTGGCCTTGAAAAATGCTTGCATTAAATTTCCTACCAACCCAAACACGGAAAGGCCGTGGGTGTATTAAATATAAAGCTTAGAGACAACAGGAGAAACTCTTGTTCTCAACTTCATTGTATATTTATGAGGTTGAAAAGGCAGGCTGCATTTGAATTTCAAATATTAGCTTTGGAGGTGAACTCGGGTTTTGTTCGGTTCATGTCCAACGAAACAATTCGGTAACGATCTAATGTTATTATTATTTTACCATCTTTTAAGTGTGATTGTAGAGAAATTATTACATGGTCCCGGCTAATCACGTCATTTATGGTCTCATCCAATGAGATGACGTAGTGAACCAGACTCATCTAATAATTTTTCGTGATTGTATGAATAATTGAACCAAACCTTATTTTCAATACAGATGCTTGAGATGGACTCTGAGTACTGAGATGCCAAATGGACTACCGTGGCACGAGGGTCCGATGTAAAACAGGGGTAAAAATCAGTCTCTATAACCATAAACTACTGATCCTTGAGCAACATAATAGAAACCGGAATATAGCTTCAAGTCAGCATAACAATGACGATATTTAAACATGCATTTCCACTAGCTTAAACTACTAGGTACTGATTTATTCATTAGCAGCATTATATGTGCTTAGTCCAGCCAGAGGGATCTTTTCGCCTCCTGCCAACTCGAGTTCCTTCATAAAGTCTTCCAGGACTTGCAGGCACAAAGCATAACCATATGTATTCAGGAGCCTGCCAACATAAAAGGATTCTGCAAACATGAACCACTCATACATTTATGTTATCTGGTTTGGTTGATCAAGGGATCTGAATCAACACGATGCTTTCTAGTGTCGACGTGCTTCAAATAATCCTAATGTTTCATTATTTAGTTTTCTATAAGAGCTACATGTTCAAGGCAAGCCGATGGATATACAAGATTCAACCCTCACAGCTTGTCGAAGAGCAACGTAATGGGAGGACGAGGAGTTGGAAATGGACGTGAGGTGATAAAGAGAAAAGATTAGGCAACAAGACATCGAAGATGAACAAGGTTTTAGCTTAATCAGGACATTATTTATGGATTATTTTATCTCACATTTCATACAAAAAAGATTCTTTCTAAAAATATGTGAAAAAGTCAATGTAATCACCCAAATTCGTCCAGCTCTCCCTTTATTTCGGGTTTTTTAAATTTATTTTTCTTTGTTTGAAAAATCTCGCCCGGTTTAAAGATTAAAATGTAGAGTCACCACCGATCATTTAAAAAATGGTAGATCGGACACCGATAAAACCAGAGACAAAAATTAGGGTCCGGGAGTCGGTTACGGATGGGGAAGGATGAACACCCCCACACAGCCCAAAATTGGTACCTAGCCGATTATTTAATGTCTTAGTGCTGGAAATCACGAATTTGAATAAAATTTAAGATATGATTCTTGAATGCATGAAAATGTTCTAAATATTTAAAGAAACGTTATGTTATTTAGAATAACCGAGAAATTCACTTCCCTTTACGCCCGGGAAATGGTTTCTCGATTTTTTAAATAAAAGAAAATTCACATAAATATCGTATCCTAAAATGGTAAGGATATCCTTTTATTTAGGGATATCGAGAAGGTCGCATCCCTTTACGCCCGGGACACTAATTCTCGAACTCCCTAAATAAAAGAATATTACCTTAATTCTTAACACCTCTAATTCCTATTATGATGCAAAATTATATATATGTATATATACTTAAAAATAATATTTAAGGTAAAATACATTTTATATTTATCAAAAAGGCTATATATTGTGTTAATAGCTTATATATATATATATATTATTTTTTTATAAAAATAAATATTCATTATTATTTTATATATATACTTAAAATATAATAGTTAAAGGAAAAAATATATGTATTAAAAATATACTTATATTAAATTAGTATTGTTTATACGTATATTTATTTTATAAAAATGAATATTTGTTATTATTTATACATATAATACTATACTCTATTTTTTAAAAATATATATATATATATATACATAAATCCTTATAAATATAATGCATAAAAGTATGGAAATATTAAAATATTATACATGAAATATGAACAATAAATGAAAAAAATACATGTATATCTTATATGATATTAAAATATATATATATATATACATAAAGTAAGCTACTTTATATAATAGTAGTATGTTACATACGTGTAATAATAATAATAATAATAATAATAATAATAATAATAATAATAATAATAATAATAATAATAATAATAATAATAACTTAAACTAAAACAACATGAAACTAAAGATTAAGGACTAAAATGCACGGATTAATAACTTACATGGCATGAAATAATATAAAAGGGACTGAAACGAAACAAATACAAAACATGAAGGAATAAACTGAAATTAACCGAAATAAAGGCTGAAAATTAAATAATATAATATAGTGACCAAATTGAATAACAAGCAGAATAAAAGCGCAAAATTAAAATAAAAAAAAAGATGAAAAAGAATGCGGTAATAAAGAACAATGACTGAAAGCGATATTTAACCATGAATAAAATAAAAACGGTACACTTAAAGGAGGACTAGATGTGTAATTAGACCGCGTACAAAAGCATAAACGGGTTGAAACTTTAGGGACCGTAACAGTAATTAATCCATTAAAAATGCGCGGATCCTCCCCGGGTTACGGGGTCACCGCGCGGGTCGGGGGAGCCTAAGTGGCGTCGTTTTGTGTGTTGCTGATTTAAAACATAAGGGTTGTCTTATTTTTCATTTCAAACAGATAAAAAAACCCTAAATATTTTTTTCTCTCTTCTCATATTCGAACAGAAGCTGCGTCGCCGCTCCTCATCAAGACCGGTCATCGATGGCCTCACAGCGAGCAACGACGGCGAGGGGGAAGATCACGGGTAAGCTTCAAAACTCACTCCCCTTCTTTTAAGAACCGAAAATGATTTTGATTTTGAGCAAAAAAACTTTTAGATTTCAAAATATCAACCAAAGAACTGAAAGCTACCTTTTTATTTCATTCAAGATTCTTACACTTTTTTTATCCCCAATCTCCCTCTTTTACATTTGTTTGAACCGAATAAAGCCCCTAAACTCTCTGTTTTTCGAATCACCCCCTAAAGCTCTCTATTCTTTTCGATCTCAGCCCCTTTTTTATAGATCTGAAAATAGGATTTTATACCTGAAATATACATAAAAAATAACAACTTGCCCATTGGATCTTGCTTTTCAGATCTGACTTTTGCTTAATTTTGCAGGGTAGGGTTCGGCTTGGGCGGCTTAGGACGACGACGGTAGAAGGCTAGGCGGCGGCGGTAGCTGGTCATTAGGGTTAGGGTTTGATTATTAGGCTAAATTAGGGTTAGGGGCATTTTAGGTATATTAGGTTATTTTTTGGTTTGGGTCAAGTTGTAACCGGTTTAGGGCTTGGTTTGGGTAAACAGGTTTAGGTCAGTTTAGTTAGGGTAATGAGTTTGATTGGTTTAGGTTTGGGCCAATTTTGTTAGGGGCCCGAACCATGTGGGTTTGGTTATGGGTATGGGAAATGGGTTATTACAGATGCCTCTCTTTGCTCATTGTTGTGTAACGACAATAGAGAAAAGACTAAAATGACCCGTTTCGTCCGGTCCGGCTGAACTTCTTCCCTCTTGACGTATGTCTTCTTTCTTCAGCAGATCTTCTTTCTCTTCGACGCAGGTCTTCTTTCTTATCTTGGTTGATCCATCTTGTCACTCTTAGGGAAGCAAAATCTTTGAAGGGTTGGGGAAACAAAATGAGTTCGGCTTGTTGCTTCTTTTCTTCGGTGTCGGTCTTTGGTCTTCTGTCTTCAGTCTTCGATAGGTCTTCAATCTCTGTTCTTCGAGGATGTTGAGTTTTTTTATCAATCCACTCCTCTGCTTCCTAGGTTGGGACTTACCAAAGTACAATGATACTCAGTCGAAAACATATACTTTCTTGATCACTATTTTTTTTTTGCTTTGGCCTTTTTTTCTTCTTTTTTTTTGTTTTTTTTGTAGCTTTATCTTTTGTTGAATGTGTGACTCACTCTATTGGAAGTTCAAGGAGATAGGGTGGGGTGATCTGCTCTATTGGAAGGAGTAAAGATCTGAGGTTGTAGTTCCTCTTCTATTGGATGAGTGACCTGCTCTATTGGCAGTTCAAGGAGATAGGGTCGGGTGATCTGCTCTATTGGAAGGAGTAAATATCTGAGGTTGTAGTTCCTCTTCTGTTAGATGGGTGACCTGCTCTACTGGTAGTTCAAGGAGATAAGGTCTAAGGTTGGAATTCCTCTTCTATTGAATGGGTGACCTGCTCCATTGGTAGTTTAAGGAGATAGGGTCAGGTGATCTGCTCCATTGGAAGGAGTGAAGATCTGAGGTTGTAGTTCATCTGCTCTACAGACTTGTGTTGGTACTCATTCCGCTGCCACTCCAGGGAGTAGGGATGGCAATGGTCTTGGACCCGACCCGAATCCGTAGATCTAGATCTGTTTTATAGGATTTGGATCCTAAAATTTTGGACCCGACAGATCCGGGCCGGATCTGGATCCTCTGATTAAAGTACGAATCCGGGTCCGGATCTGACACTGAGATCCGGACCTGGACCTGTTTATCCATTTATAGAAAAACCCACCTTTAGTTTTAAAATATTATTTCCCTTCCTTTGCTTTAATTTTATATTTCACGTTATTCTCTAATGTAATTTTTATTTATTTATGACAGACACTTTTGAAGGAACACATGCTTGTTCCACTATTAATGAAGATTGTGATGATGAAGCGGAAGTGGTGGATATCATTGACATGATAATGAAGAAAGTTATTATATTACATGACCTTAATATTAATATTTAAATTTCACAAATATTATTTTCATTAAACAATTTTTTCTCTTTGGTTGGTTGTTTCTTGTTTGTTTTAAGATGTTGATGATTTAAGTAGTGATGGAGACTAGCACTCTAAAGAGGTAGAAGTGCAGTATTCGGCTTGCGACAATGGAATGTTTCATGATCTACATTTTTTAATGTTTGTGTTATTCAAAATACATTTGTGTAATTTTGTTGAAGTTTTTTTGAGACTTTAGTTTATCGTTTTTTATTCTGTTACTAGTTGTATTGAAATTAATCTTTCTTCCATTGGAGATGTGATGCGAAATTAGTCAATGACAATTTTATTACGTTGAAAAATATGTCGAATGATGATTTTTTTTAACAGACCCGTTTTGGACCCGGATCCGTGAGATCCGTTGGATCTGGGTCCCAATTTTCTAGACCCGCGGATCCGGGGCGGGTCTGGATCTAGGATGTGAAAATGGGTATAGATTTGAGTCCAGCTGGATCCGGTCCAGATTCGGCCCGTTGCCATCCCTACCAGGGAGATGAGACTAATGTATCTTCATTTTGAATGTCTAAGGCCTCCTTATGAGTTCGTTCCTTAGAGATGTTTGAAAAAGATCTTTTCAAGGCGCCCATTTGGATTTTCACCTTGATTTTCATTTTTTTTCTTTTTTTTCTCATTCATTTTTTTTCTTTTTTTTTCTTTTTTTTTCATTTTTCTCCTTTTCTTTTTCCCTTTTTTCTTCTTTTTTTTCGAACAAAATATTTGTCGATTACATTTGAAGTTTGCTCCGATGTGGCTGCCGGGAGATAAACCTGTCTTGGTTCTCATTCCGCTGCCACTCCAGGGATATGAGACAAATGTGATGAAGTTTTGTTCCACTGCTCCTTCAGGGAAACAAGCTTTATGTTGGGTCTATTCCGTTGTCTCTTCAGGGAGATGAACTCGTCTTGGTTCTTATTCCGCTGCCACTCCAAGGATATGAGATAAATGTGATGAATTTTTGTTCCACTACTCCTCTAGGGATACAAACTTTACATCGGGTCCATTCCACTGCCTCTTCAGGGATATGAACTCGTCTTGGTTCTCATTTCGCTGTCACTCCAGGGATATGAGATAAATGTGATGAATGATTTGTTCCACTGCTCCTTCAGAGAAACAAGCTTTATATCGGGTCTATTCCACTGCCTCTTTAGGGATGTGAACTCGTCTTGGTTCTCATTCCGCTGCCACTCCATGGATATGAGATAAATGTGATGAAGTTTTTCTCCACTGCCCCTCCACGGATACAAACTTTACATCGGGTCCATTTCACTACCTTTTCATGGATATGAACTCGTCTTGGTTCTCATTCCACTGTCACTCCAGGGATATGAGAAAAATGTGAAGTTTTGAATATTCCAATCCTCTTTTGGGTTTGTGCTTGAGATAGTTTCAAAAAGGTTTTTTTCAAGGTATCTTTTCGGGTTTTCACCTTGTTTGTTTTTTATTCTTTCTTCTTTCACCTTGTTTGTTTTTTTTCTTTTTTCTTCTTTTTCTTTTTTCTTTTTCCTTTTCCTTTTTCTTTTTCTCTTTTTTTCTTTTCATTTTTCATTTTTTTCATTTTTTCACTCTTTCGTGCCAAGGATACTCGACACTTATCAAAAACAATCTTCTCCACTCACTCCTGTCAAGGATGCTGGAACTTGCTGATAGTGATCTGCTCCCTCGTGTCAAGGATGCCATACCACTTTTGCCATACTCTTTCATCGATTTTTCTTTGATTTCGCATTGAGGGGTCGATCTTCTTGTAGCTCGACTTCCTTTCTTGATTGAGAATTCGCCATATTTGAATTATTCATGTTCTTATGCATGGTAGAGTATATGCACTTGTTGATGGATGCACCCTATTTTTATAGTGTATGTATACAATTATCCTAAATGCTTGATGCATAGATGAATGTCATGCAATGCAGTTGACTATAGTTTGACTTTAAAGGGAATGCCCCGCGACTCTAGCTAATCATATCGGGCTTCTTAGCACTATTCTCTTTATGACCTGAGCTCTGCTCTGTTGGATGATATGGTTAATCTTGTCGAGCAATGCCCCAACCTCTCTCAGGTTTGACTATTTCTTTTGGACATCACCTCTTCGGGCAAGTGTCAACTTTTGAGTGTTTTCTTTTCCTAACCCATGAGTTCTATTAAGCCCACTCTTCTAATTCTGTGATGTTTGTGGACAACAATGCCCCACTAACGTTCCCGTTCTTCTACCCAATATGCCGAGTTTGCCTTATTTTGGACATTTAGGGTGAAAAAGTTTTAAATGCAAAAACTTGTGAATATGAGTTCTTTTTCATGCAAAAATCATGTGCATAGTTTGGGAAGAAATGATTATTTTTTTCAAAAATGTGGAATTTAAAAAAATCAAAATTGAGCACTCAAATATCAAGTGCAAAAAGTATTTTTTTTCTTCAAATGGATAATAAGCAACCCGAATGAAGCATATGTTTAAAGGATATCAAGGGTTACAGTAACACAAGCACATGTGAAGTCCTTTCTGGGATATTAGGCTTCTGAAAGGAACATTTCCCATACCTAATTTCTACCCCATTTAAGTGGCTCTCTTGATCTCACTAACTCACCATGCCATATTCTTCCCTCATTTGGAGTACATCAAGCACTTGAAGTTTGACGTTCCTTGAAGAAAGTTTAACCCTTATAGACGGAATATAGTCTAAAGACAACACTCAGACATCCATATATGACCAGAATGGTCTTTATAGGCTTTTAATGTAGGCTATGGCTCATGAGTATGAAAAAAAAATATGCAGGCCCAAATAAGTGTTTAAGGGTATTGAAACCAAGGATCATTTCTTCTTGGCGAACTCTCACTTTTGCACTTGCAATTTGAATGTATCTTTTAACCGATTTGCATATTGGCTCGGCATCAATCCACCAAAGTTGGTATAAACTTCAAATTAAAACCTCATTCTTGTATTGTTTGATTTGGATATGCTCTTATGGAGTAACCTTTTTCTTTCATTCATTGGATCGCTCTAGACTGCCCATTTTTGGGTTTTCACCCTAGAGTTCATTTCCTTCCATGTTTAGGAAAATGTAGTTGTGGACTAATATGCCATCCCGACTAGACATTGATTCTTGCCTTTACTTGAGAGTAACTAATCCTCGAAGGCTCTTGTTTTTCTTTTATTGCACATTTTGACTTAGTGTTTTCTCCCTTGATTGTTTCAATCTTCTCGTTGGCAATTTTAACTTGATTTGGTCAGCTTCTTTGAGCATAAACTTTTCTTTCATTAGCCTCTTCTAATGTTTCTCTGACCCTTACATCGAATGCATCTGTAGCATGATCAAGATCGAGAGGCTTTTATTTGCAAAATTTTTGCCTTCTTTGCCCCTAGTTTGGGGTGATCCTTGGTTTGGGTTTTATTAAAAAGAAACGATCAGGCTCAAAAGAGGGACAAAATGGATATTTTCTTATTTGTGAAAGGAATTGAAGGAATGTCATTCGTCTTCTCATATACATACATCTAAGTAGCCTTTAGGGGGTAGGAGTTTAAGGTCAACACTCGATTCAAGGACCTTAAACAACAAATGCCTGAGAGGGGAAATTCACTCAATAGGATCTGCCCATTTCTTGAACACTCATTTTGTTCCTCATGTCTGCCTAAGTAGAACATAAAATGTTCACATTTACAGTATTCTTGCAACATTTTTTTTCTTTTAGACATAGGTTGTTCGAATTTGATCATTGGATTTGAATAAAAGGTATTCTTGCAATTGAAATTCAAGGACCTGATAAAAATGATAGGTACATATGTTTGGGAAAACAAAAACCAACTCATGGTAATGAATGAAATGTTTAAAGAATCAAATAATATGAATTGTTTGTCAAATATGATGTAAAATAAAGTTTATTTTATTAAAACGGGTAAACAACAGTTTTGGCAAAAGCTCATTATTTTTTTAAAGGAAACTAAGCTCACACAGTGAATGAAAAAAAACAGACTTCTCTCGTTCTGAAGTTATAGCCATTCCAAAAACTTGCCCCATTTTTCTTCTAACTTCTTTCTAGTATGGACCTTTTCTTTTACTCTCTGTTTAGAAGGATCTAATCCTAAAATGATGGGTTTAATTAGATCTAATCCGGATGCCCCAGGGTAAATTACCAAAATCAGTCTATGAATGCAAATACAATATATGTAATGAGCATGTTGCTGAAAGTGAAAAATGCAATAAAGATGCAATGTTGAATGTAAATATGAATACAGAATAGGGGGTTGATTCTGGAGTGAACATCTTAGAACGACTTTCATAAAAGATCACATTACATCAGACATTAGAGTTACAGATAATGTTGGGCCCTAGCGCTTAGCTTATGTAACTTCTCTAAGAGCCTAGCCAACTTCTCGTTTTGTTCTGGGAGCTCATCGTTTTGACTCAATTCTGTCGCTGCATTAGCCAATTTTGTCACATGTCGGGTAACTCTTCGTGCTTCAGCAATAATATCTTTCATGTAGTCGTCTTTTTCCTTTATCTTCTCTGAATACTCTTGAAGCTGAAAATTCCACTCTCATTATTTTCTTTCAATGCTTTCTTGAGATCATCCACAAGATCTTTGTACATTATCATAATTTTTTACGCTTATTCACTTGCTTCTTTAGCTTTTTAGCTTCAGCTTGACTATCATTAAGTTCAGCAATGATGCCTCCGCGCAAACTTATACACATATTCAAAGTCTCAATCTTGGCTTGACTATTTCTCAGGTCTTTCTTGAGGGCAAGGTATTGATTTTTCATTGCTTGCATATTACCAGACAAGGTACTAGCTCGTTCCTCGTTGGCATTAGAACTCATTTTCTAAAATTTGACATCTCTTTTCAAGTCTTTGATTTCTTGTTTCCATTGATCGGGAGTGTCACCCAAACCAATATTTTTAAAAGTCAAACAAAGCTCTTCATAGTGGTCTTGTAAGCTTTTCAGTTTATTTTTTAAACAATCTACTTCTTTCTGCGGTCCACTAGCTTGAGCGTCATGCTTCAAATGGCTCATTTCATCTTCTTCGATTTTGGACTCATTCGGCTCCATAGCTTCTTGAACGGTAGTTGAACCATCTTGATTTTCTTTCTCGAATATCCACATATTGCACTCAAGGAGGTTCTGAACTCGACGCTTGAAGGCGATACAGTTTTTAATTGAATGCCCCTTAATTCTATCATGATATTCAAATGAGCTCCAGCGTTATACCATTTAGGGTACGAAGGTTTTATAGGTGTGACGTGATATGGGACCGCCAACCGTGCCTTCAACAATTGCAGATATAGCTCTCCATACGAAAATGGGTATAGGATCCAAGGGTCTATTGGTTATTGGCTTCTGGACGCCGGCCGACGATGACTCAGAAAGCTGGACACTAGAATTTAAACTTTGTCCTGGGTACTGGATTATGAATGTTGGAAATTGGCTCATCTTCGTATGCTCTGGTACACTAGAATTGGTTAGGCTTTTGGAAGTTATGGGGATTCCTTCTTCAAAACTCAGTAATTCTTCTTCGACAAGGTTTATGATTTTATTCCTTAGAGCTCTGTAATTTTTTATAGTATGACCCGTATCTCTTATATGATAGTTATATCGAGCCTTGTTGTCATACCCTTGAGGAAAAGGAGACTCATTTGGCTTGGATTGGAGTCACAAGACCCTTCTTGACCAGTATCGGGAGCAGATTTGTGTTTGTCATCAAAATTTGAAATGCCTTCTTTTTATCTTTCTATTCTCTGGCTTTTCTTTGGCTCATCTCTACTCTCTTTGAAATTGAAGCCTTTGCATCCTCGGGTGTCTTGATGTCGATTGCAACGATGCACCGACCTTTGGGTTTATCAGAATTATCTTACTCAGATATAAGGTCTTGATTGGTGGCCATCATGATTTGGCTTTTTCAATCAGTTCATCTTTCTCTCCTTGTACATCAGACTTTTTCTCTTTTACCATAGTGGTCAGCATACTCATCATTTCAGCCATCTATTTTTTTAGCTCTTGCACCTCACTAATCTCGGTATTGGTGTAGGCATGCTCTGGTACGTCTGACGTGTGAATCTCATAATGAAGACTTCTCATTTCTTCTAGCGTCTCTTTAAGGCACTGCCTATATATGTGGTCTTGTCTATCTAATCACTTGACCCTTTTATTATGAAAGCCTCCTTAATCGTAGATCACTTGAGAATCAACACATTTTTATGTTATGCACATGCAATGCAAAAAAGCAAAAACATAGAAAACAGAAAATTGGTCAGTACACGTATAATAAAAAATGAAAACAATAATAAGTACGTAAGTACTAAAGAGTAAATATGTACAACCTATCCGAGCATGATTTTCTACCTGGCATAATAAATAGAGTCCTACCCGGCATGATTTCTACCCGACATGTTTTTATTTGCAAAAAGAAAGATCCTACTCGGCATGGTTTCTACCTGACATGCTTTTATTCTGAAAAAAATAGATCCTACCCAACATGATAACTACCCACATGCTTTTATTCATGAAATAAATCTATAGAGTAGATAAAGGGTTAGAAGTGTTTCTCCTTTGAACTTCTTAACGGGTTCCGTTTCTAAAGCGAGGCTCCTATAGTCCATTATATGAGGTTCGGTTCTAGGGAAGGGTATCCGAATTGCCCTCGTTGTCCCTTACTAAAGGTAGCAAGGCCCCTGATCCTCACCCATTATAGGCTTCAAACGGACCAAGTTCAATTCAGGGGGATACATCCCTTACGCCTATACAGAGGTAACCCACACGAAAGCATAAGAAATATATCCCGAAAGCGATTCACCAACCTATACGGTGGTAACCCACACGAAGGCGATATCACACTTCCAGTTAAAATAGGACGAAGCTCGGGTAGAAAGCTCATGAAATGCAATACAAGTGCACTGTGTGAGGAGAAACTCTTAAACCTTTTGACACCCTATGTTTATATTCACTTATACTAAGCAGTAAAATTAAAGCAGTTGTATTTACAGAAAAATAAAATGCATGCCTTGTTAACAAAAGACATACTCATATTGTAAATTAAAATCGAATTTGCCATTTTCAATGACCAAGACTAAAAGATAACCAACTCGTGGCTTGACTCTCTTTTTATTTTAAAATGTCCCTAGCGGAGTCGCCAGCTATAATCACCCAAATCCGTCTGGCGCTCCCTTTATTTCGGGTTTTTAAATTTATTTTTCTTTGTTTGAAAAACCCCGTCCGATTTAAAGATTAAAATGTGGAGTCGCCATAGATCATTTAAAAAATGGTAGACCAGACACTGATAAAACCAGAGACAAAAATTTAGGGTCCGAGAGTCGGTTACAAATGGGGAAGGATGGGCACCCCCACACCGCCCAAAATTAGTACCTAGCTGATTATTTAATATCTTGGTGTTAGAAATCACGAATTCGAATAAAATGTAAAATACGATTCTTGAATGCATGAAAATGTTTTAAATATTTAAAGAAACGTTCTATTATTTAGAATAACCGAGAAATTCACTTTCCTTTACGCCGGGGAAATGGTTTCTCAATTTTCTAAATAAAATAAAATTCCCATAAATATCGTATTCTAAAATAGTAAGGATATCATTTTATTCAGGGATATCGAGAAGGTCGCATCCATTTACGTCTGAGACACTAATTCTCGAACTCCCTAAATAAAAGAATATTACCTTAATTCTTAACACCTGTAATTCCTATTATGATGCAAAATTATATATATGTATATATACTTAAAAATAATATTTAAGGCAAAATACATTTTATATTCATCAAAAAGGTTATATATAAAGTTAATAGCTTATATATATATATTATTTTTTATAAAAATAAATATTCATTATTATTTTATATATACTTAAAATATAATAGTTAAAGGAAAATATATATGTATTAAAAATATACTTATATTAAATTAGTATTGTTTATACGTATATTTATTTTATAAAAATGAATATTTGTACATATAATACTATACTTTATTTTTAAAAAAATATATACATAAAACCTTATAAATATAATGCATAAAAGTATGAAAATATTAAAATATTATACATGAAATATGAACAATAAATGAAAAAAAATACATGTATATGTATATCTTATATGATATTAATATATATATACATACATAAAGTAAGCTACTTTATATAATAGTAGTATGTTACATACGTGTAATAATAATAATAATAATAATAATAATAATAATAATAATTACTTAAACTAAAACAACATGAAACTAAAGATTAAGGACTAAAATGCATGGATTAATAACTTACATGGCATGAAATAATATAAAAGGACTGAAACGAAACAAATACAAAACATGAAGGAATAAACTGAAATTAACCGAAATAAAAGGCTGAAAACTAAAAAATATAATATAGTGACCAAATTGAATAACAAGCAGAATAAAAGCGCAAAATTAAAATAACCAAAATATGAAAAAGAATGCAGTAATAAAGAACAAGGATTGGAAGCGGTATTTAACCATGAATAAAATAAAAACGGTACAACTTAAAGGATGACTGGATGTGTAATTAGACCGCGTACAAAAGCATAAACAGGTTGAATCTTTAGGGACCGTAACGGTAATTAACCCATTAAAAATGCGCGGATCTCCCCGGGTTACCGGGTCACCGCGCGGGTCGGGGAGCCTAAACGGCGTCGTTTTGTGTGTTGCTGATTTAAAACATAAGGGTTGTCTTATTTTCCATTTCAAACGGATAAAAAAACCCTAAATTTTTTTTTCTCTCTTCTCATATTCGAACAGAAGCTGCGGCGCCGCTCCTCATCAAGACCAGTCATCGGCGGCCTCACGGCTAGCAACGAAGGCGAGGGGGGAAGATCACGTGTAAGCTTCGAAACTCTCTCCCCTTCTTTTAAGAACCGAAAATGATTTTGATTTTGAGCAAAAAAAAAAACTTTTAGATTTCAAAATATCGACCAAAGAACTGAAAGCTACCTCTTTTTTAATTTCATTCAAGATTCTTACACTTTTTTGGTCCCCAATCTCCCTCTTTTACATTTGCTTGAACCGAATAAAGCCCCTAAACTCTCTGTTTTTCGAACCACCCCCTAAAGCTCTCTATTCTTTTCGATCTCAGCCCGCTTTTACAGATCTGAAAATGGGTCTTTATACCCGAAATATACATAAAAAAACAGCGACTTGCCCATTGGATCTTGCTTTTCAGATCTGACTTATGCTTAATTTTGCAGGGTAGGGTTCGGCTTGGGCGGCTTATGACGGCGGCGGCAGAAGGCTAGGCGGCGGCAGCTGGTCATTAGGGTTAGGGTTTGATTATTAGGCTAAATTAGGGTTAGAGGCATTTTAGGTATATTAGGTTAATTTTTGGTTTGGGTCGGGTTGTAACCGGTTTAGGGCTTGGTTTGGGTAAACAGGTTTGGGTCAGTTTAGTTAGGGTAATGAGTTTGATTGGTTTAGTTTTGGGCCGGTTCTGTTAGGGGCCCGGACCATGTGGGTTTGGTTATGGGTATGGGAAACGGGTTATTACAGTCAACAAAGGACAATTTAACTCAACAGAAAGAATACATGTCATGGTGTTGATAAATCTCGAAAATCACTACATTTTTAATTTCAATATGTTATTTTGGACGTCCTAAACACAATTAGTAGGATATAGAATGTTAGAAATTTGGTATGCGACAAATTAACCAAAGCGTTAACAATATAAACCAAGACATTCACATGAGATTAGATTTAAAGTGGTTTAGCATAGTTTACTTTTACGGACGAGAGAAATATACAATCCACTATCAACGTAGAGAATACGAAGAGTACAAATATATTATGACCCAGTAGAATTAAAACATTTTTCTCAACATCCTTACAATATTCATATCTACAACGTAGTCACAATAGTTATAGATAATTTAAAAATAGTTATATCTCTCAAGAGAATAATCATTAATATTACAACCATTACATTTGTTTGGTTGATTGGGCATTTGAAAACGACATTACAATGAATTAGGCAAACGGGTTTCAAAAGAACAGGCTGCTTGAAACATTGAACGCCTCTGCAATTACATGGATGGATTGGGAATGTTTCATTTGGACAACTAAGAAAAAAGGGGTCTAATATTTGAACATGCCTTAAATATTCGGCTTACAAATTAGACCACTTCTTCTTCTCCTATTATGGATTATGGTATGTGACCAAACAGTTGGTACCGGTCATGGCCAAGGGGAAACCTAGCCGACTTTCAAAGCCAAATTCATTACACATGTGACATGTGTAATAATACAACTTCCTTTTTGTCCAGCCCCCTTGCGTCTCATGTCTGCGCTGCATGCCCTTTATAATTGGCCTCAAAACCTAAATAAATATCATGAGAAGTTCCGCCGTCTCTTTTTCATAACTATTGATTTTTAATTCATTGATTGATTAATCTGGATCGAATGTTGTAAAAATTTATTTTCAACGTCAAGATTCAAACATCTGACCTTGCTTAAGGGATCTAGTCATGGACAAAACCAGTATTGAACTATTAGGGAGCAAACCGATTAACTTTGAAATGAATATGATATGAAGGAGTAATTAAACCATAAAATTTATTGAGTTAAGGTTTAATATTACTAATTTTAAAATTGAAAGGTCTTTGACAACCGAACAAAGACTTAATTACAACGGTTTTAAAATTATTAGCGCCTAAAATACAATTAATCTAACAAGTTTTTTCTTTTGGGGATTACTCCTCTCACCTTATAGGTGCTTCATCTTTGAATCCAGTACCTCATCATACTAAACTAACTAATTAACGACAAGGACAAAGCTAAGACACTGGTAGGGACTCTTGCCCCTCATTATTTTTTTTGAAGTCTTAAAGTGCTTATAAGATAATATTTATTCATACATAATTTTAACCACATGACAATGCAACATATCTTGCAGACAAAGTAATTTGAATTCGGGTCTCTTAAGATGAACAACATCCGTTTTTCAACTGAACTACTTGTTGGGTTCATTAAACTTATTAATTTTGATAGGAGATCAAAAATTTATGCGGATCAATTTGAATTCAAACTTAATTTAATCTGAATGAATTATAATCAGTCATTGGTATAAGCCTATTTAAACTTATATTCTCTCTCTTTTTCAAATATTTTAACTTATATTCAAATCCCAAAAGGTTGGGAAAAAAAGAGAAAGAGAATTCGTTCCGATCAAAACATTTTTTTTTGGTAACAAAAAGTCAAAAACATGATTTATATGAAAATGAATGTTAGAAAAATTAAGGCTGCCTATGATTTATTCAAATTAAATATGAGGTCAATCTTATAAAATATTAAACAAAATCATCCAACTTATATGGAAATAATAATAGAAAAAATAATATAAAATTCCTACTTTAGCCTATCTTCTTGAAAAAGTAAAAAGAAAATTCATTCATTCAACATTACATACAATAAAAAAAATCGAATTAGTCATTCAATGAGTTTAGGATTATGAATGGAGCACATCGGTTTAGAAAGGACACTCTTATAATAAATCTATACAGTATTAAATCTGGATTAGTCTTGATTATACAAAATAATAAATTTAACAAAAATACAATAATATATATTTTACATTTTATATATAAAATTCGTGACTATTAATCTTAATAATATTATTTATAAAATTCAAATATTTATTATTTTTAAAAAATATAACTTAACTTGTGCCGGACTCCAACACATTCATAATTTCATTTTTATTTTTTTTTACTTCTTTAAGCATTCAAATATTTTTTTTTATTTTTTTACTTAAAATTTAACAAAAACAAAGTTTTAATAGGTCAGCCAATTGAACAGACAGCTTAGTCAATTCAATCAGTCAGTCAAAATTTCCTAACACATGACCTGACCCGACCCGGTATGCATCGTTTTGCTATAAATTAGCCTCAAATGCACCCTAACTTTTCATCTCTAAAATAACATCTAAAAAATCCAATCTTTCCTTTCCTCAAACATCAAGTCTCAAACAATTTCTAATTTTCTCTTCCACTTTCATACAAATCCATAAACATATATGGCTTCTTTACAAGCTTCTAATTTTCTTGTATCTTCTTCAAAGCAAATCCATGCCGCCATATCCGTCCCAAATCTTCCGGCGATCAGGCTTTCAGCTCCCAAATTACAACCCAAAATATCTTCGCAAGAACTGAAAACTAGAGATGGGTATATCGACACAATCCCAAAGGATGTCGATAGGACACCACTGGTTCGAGAAAGCTCATCTGTTTCAATGGCTACCTTGTCCTTACATCAACTTCATGCTGTCTTAGAGGCTGTAGCTGATAGAGTGGAGATGCATAAAAACATCGGAGAGCAGCGAGATAGCTGGAACACTCTTCTTCTCAACTCCATCAACATGATGACTATCACTGCAACCACCATGGCTGGTGTTGCTGCTGCCACTGGCGGCGGCTCTGTGGTTTCACTTTTGGGTTTAAAGTTGGCATCCACTGTTATGTTCTTATCGGCCACTGGGATGTTGGTGTTGATGAACAAGATTCAACCGTCACAGCTTGTCGAAGAGCAACGTAATGCCACGAGATTGTTTAAGCAGCTCGAAAACCAAATAAAAACCCTAGTTGCTGTTGGTTCACCCACCCAAGATGACGTGAATGATGCTATGGAGAAAGTTTTGGCACTTGATAAAGCTTACCCTCTTCCTTTGCTCGGTGTAATGCTTGAGAAATTCCCGGAAAATCTACAGCCTGCTGTTTGGTGGCCGAGAAACAAAGCAAAGCAGTTCAAAGGAGAGGTGAAGAGCAACAATGGGTGGACGAAGGAGTTGGAAATGGAACTGAGGGAAGTGGTTGAGGTGATAAAGAGAAAGGACAGTGAAGAATACGAGATATTAGGCAACAAAGCATTGAAAATAAACAAGGTTTTAGCTAAATCAGGGCCATTACTTACTGGATTTGCAGCTTTAGCCATGGGGTCTTCCGATGGACCTTGGGCTGCAACAATGGCGGCTGTTGCAGGTGCTTTAGCTTCAACCGTTAACAAGTTCGAGCACGGTTGCCAAGTCGGCATGGTGTTTGAGATGTACAGGAACAACGCTGGGTTCTTTAAACTTGTGCAAGAATCGATTGAATCAACGTTGGACGAAAGTGATGTGGAGAGAAGGGAAAATGGAGAGCTGTTTGAAATGAAGGTGGCATTGCAATTGGGAAGAAGCTCATCGGAACTGAGAGATCTGGCTGAAAAATCCAGGTATTCTCGTGTAGGAGGAGGCCCCATTGATGAATTTGCAAGCAAGTTGTTTTGATCTAGATTTATCATCCGTACATATATGCGCATAGATAATTCTTTGATTCATTCGATTAAACATTGATATAGATTTGTAAAATTTTTGTAAGAGGATGATGTGTACAAGATATAGGATGAAGAATCATGAATTTACATGTAGAAATTTCATGGTCGATGCATGAAAATAGATGTGTGCTAACTGAATATTCTTTGTAAATCTTAATTAAGTTGGATTTTATTATAATTTTAGTGGTTGAAGATTACTTAGTAATTAAGATTTATTTTAATAAGTAAATATCTATTTTAGATATGAGATCTTATTAAATAAGGTTTCTTGGTAATCAAGTATTTAGGTCTATAAATATAGCTATTGGTAGGATTGTTATAATCAAATTGGACTAACCGATTGTACACAAAATTAGTAGTCCGATCAATAATGAGGCAAACTAAAAAATTAAGTAAACTTGTAATAATCCATTAATTGATCTATATCTTGTATGAGTTTAAATCTCCACATTTACTTTAAGTATATAATTATTTCTTGATAAAAAAAATAATAATCAAATCTATATAAATCTTTAAAAAAATAAAAAATAAAATCAATGATTCAACTGCTTGTACCAGTTATAATTTTTTCAACCAAGGTAGAGTTTATCTCCCAAAAAATGGAAGCTTTCGTTTGGAAAACAGTGTGGGAACGTCTGTCTACTAAGGTAGAGATGTTCAAACAAGGTTGTCTACCGGAGTCCTCGACCTGACGCCCTTTATGTAATTCTACCCCTGAAACAGTGAATCACTTGCTCTTACACTGCACTATTATTTGGAGTATCTGGTAAAAATAGTGTTCGTTATGGAAAGTCCATCTTGTCATCCCAGCTAATGTCTGCGATCTAATCTGTCTTTGGTTTTCTTCCTCTCCAACACAAATTTAAATAACGGTATGGAATTTAAGTTTTTCTGTTTCATTTGGTCAAGTTGGTTGTACAGAAATGATGTTATTTTCAAAGGATTTAAAGTTGATGCTAATCATTGAATTGATGTTTGTATTCAACGCTTGAGCTGGTGGTGTTCTGCAAAATGGCATGAAACAAATATGTCGGTTAACGATCTAATTGTGAGCCCTATTAAGTTTGGTGTTTTTAGACCAAGGTCGATTCCTGTGAAGTGTATGACTTGAAATCCTCCACCCCAGGATCCGATGGGGTTACCGACGCAGCTGAAATTCTAGCTGTGATCGAAGCTTGTAAAATGTTTGTTGCCTCGCCGTGGTTCAATAAATGTAAGCTGGTCATTGAGTGTGATTGCATGCTAGTGATAGAATGGATGAAGAGGCCCATGGGTTGTCCAGATATTTTTAAACCTATGATTGCGTCTTGTATCAGCCTCTATAATGACCTTGATTAGTGGATCCAACATGTAACTTGGCAAAAAGAGGAATAATGCATTTCTATCATATTGACCTTAATTAGCTGCTTTCTTATTTTTCTGTGATTGTGATGCATTGGGATAAATGTGTTAGATCGAGCTATTTGTTATAATTGATATTATATGTTCTATAACATGGTTTCGACGCAATCTTTTTCTTCATCTAGGTTTAAGGTTTTTTTTTAATGAGACTCGAACCATTGTTTTGTTTTAAATAAATACAAATCCAATTCAAAAAATAATAATTTTTCAACCAACAATCTATCTCTTATAGCATTTCATATTGTCACCTTTAGAACTAAGGGATTAATTAGGTGTAAAAAAATTTAAAATCAACTCATACATATTTTATATTGAACTATAGTAATTTAATTGATAATATTGTTATAGTAATCTCTTAAAATTTACGAGTTCGAGTATTTTGAGAAAAATAATCAGATAGAAATTTAATCTTAAATTAAGAATAAAATAAATTTTAAAGTTAACAATTTCAAATAAGAAATAAAAGGGGAGAAATCAAATAAACTAAAAGGGAAGGGGGCACTGGTAAAATAACAAAAAAATACTTAAAATATCAATCGACGATTCGTCGTTGCCAACGGGAAATGGCAATCCTTATTGACTCATTTCCCTTTCTTCTTCTTTAGCTCTCAGAATCTGACATAGATTCATTACTCTGCAGATTCACAATCTCCATTTTCTTTTTTGGTTCCTAAAGAAGGCCTTTGAAAGATGATTCAATTATTGTTCATGGTGATATTCTCGGAGATGGCGGTCATCATGGTATTGTCATTCAAGACCCCGTTTAGGAAGTTGGTGATAATGGGTCTGGATCGGCTCAAGCGGGGACGAGCTCCGGTGGTGGTTAAGACGGTGGCCGGAACGGTGTTCGTTGTGATGATGTCGAGCTTATACAGCGTGATGGAGATCCAGAAGCGTTGGGCCGATGATGGAGTGACTAATCCGACGGACCAGATTCTGATGGTTACAAGCCTCCTCCAAGCTACTCTCATGGGTAATTGAATTCTTTCTTCAATTCCTTTTAAGTCTACCCGTTGACTGCTAATCCCTGTTTGTTTGTTTTTATGGGATCTTAATGTTCAAGTCCAAATGATTATCTTATCATCATATCTTTTATGTCTGATACAATGCTTACTGATTTGCTAATCCCTTCAATTGCCTTTTTTTTTCATGTTTCAATTGTCTGAAGATTGAAATGTAGAATTAGGTAGGCTGCAATGTTATAATTGTTATTATTTTACCAATTTGGCTAAGTTATAAGTAGCTCGATGCTCTTTCAAGTAAGGTTTCAGGTTGGAGTTTTGTGGACGGAGAAAAAATAAAAAGGGGAGAGCTTTTCCCTGTTGAAGAGTCCGGTCTGGTTCCACTTTAGATATAGTTTGGTCGTATGTAACTACCAAACAATGATAGTCTTAGATTCTTGTTCTTTGCTTTGGTAGTTGGTGTGCATATAGGACTTGTTTTACCCGAACTTTTCATTTTCGTTAAAGTGTCCGTGTTGAACATAGGTGTTTGATGCATATTTAGACATGAGCATAAGAATATAATCTTCCAAACCTATGGGAAAACTTGGAAATAATTGAACGGAAGTACGGAACTATGTTAGATATATGCTCGTATCTAACACTCATTGTTGGGTAACACAGTCTAGGACTACTTTATGAGAATGTAATCTTTTCCTCAGGGCAGTGCAAAATTTTCATTTGTTCTCTGGATTTTTATGGTAACTTGTTGCAGGGGGAACAATATTTCTAGCACTAATGATAGATAGATTACACCATTATATCAGAGAACTCCGGATAAGGAGGAAGAGCATGGATGCTCTCAAGAAACAAGTTGACTTGGACAAAGTTAAAGCCTTGGAGGAAGAAGTAGCCACTCTGCGTGCGAAACTTAAGCAGTTGGAGTCCAATATCGAGACAAAGAATAAACAGATAAATTCTGCAGAAGTTAATTCAGTTGCTTTAAGGAAACAATCTGAAGGTTTGCTTCTCGAGTACGATCGATTGCTCGAGGAGAATGAAAGCCTTCGGAGTCAGCTGAAATCTTTGGACAGGAAATTGTCACATTCAGATAGTAAGAAGAACATGTAAGGCATTGAGCATCTCCTGCTGATTGTGTTTTTGGTTTCATTATCGATTTCCGATATAGTTTCAGGAATTCACGCTGCTAATTGTATTTTGGAGTTGATGTGGATACTATGAAATGTTGAATAGATGAGTTTTGGAATTCACATGTCCATCAATCATCACATACATACATACATACATACATAATGTCCTCAAACCTTCTTAAACCGTTAAAGCACAAAAGCAAAGTATATATGTCAGAGACTACAAAAGAAAAAGCAAAAGTGAGAAACACCATAATTAAAAAGAAACAACTTACAGATTCTCCTTCTTTTCTTTGTTAATACTTTACTGTGTTTCTCTCTGAAAATTGCTTGACATTAAAACAATACATATCCCTTTGGAGAAGCTAAAAAACCACAGCTTCCACTATTACTCCAATGGATTCTCTCAGCTTCGCCAACAATCAGATTACTTCCTTTCTCTGTTTACGTTCCTTAATCATTCCATTTCTTAGCCTCATAGAAGCTCAAGCAAGCCTTTGTAGAACAACTTGTGGTGATATCCCTATAAACTACCCTTTCGGGATCGATGATGGATGTGGCAGTCCTTATTACAGACACATGCTTGTCTGCTCCGACCTCGGTAAGCTTCAGCTTCGTACGCCTTCAGGAAGATACCCTGTTCGCAGCATTAGTTACTCCGATCCTCATATCCTAGTCACCGATCCATTGATGTGGAATTGTCAGGACGGTGATAACTTCCGTCCTACAAGGCCTTTTAGCCTCGATACTAGCACGCCTTTCACGCTGTCCTCTCAAAACGATTACCTGTTCTTCAACTGCAGTGAGGATTATGTGATCGTTGAGCCGAAGCCTATCTTCTGTGAGAGATTCCCCGACCGGTGTGATTCATCAGGCGACAGTGCTAGTTATTTTGCAGGCATTTACCTGAATGTGCCAGTGCACTTAGTGCTAGTTCTTGCTGCTCGTACTATCTGAAAGCAACCGAGTCCTTAAGGCCGATGCTGCGGTATTGTGCCTCGTATACAAGTGTGTATTGGAAATCTGTTGGATCAACCACGGATTCTCCTTATAGCCAGGTACCTGAATACGGGATACGGGTCAATTTCGATGTCCCGGTTACTACACACTGCCTCCAGGGTCAGGATCCATCAAAGGGTGCTGGAACATGTGGATTTGATACACAAACACACAACTTCCTTTGTCTATGCAAGGAGGGAAACGTCACCTCCTATTGTAAGGGTATGTTTTACCCGAGATTTGTTCCTTTCTATTAATTTGCTATGAAATGTTATAATCCCTTTATGTGTTGTGTAGGCCATGACATTTCAAGGCACAAAAGGGCAGGAGTCATTGCAGGTAAAAATACCAGTAATTCGGATATTTAAATTACGGTCATGGATGGATTCTCGGTCGAGTCGTAGTTCCCGGACTTAATAGATGTAATTGTAATGGCAGGGACTGTAGCCGGAGTTTCAGCGGCTGGGGTCATGGGAATTGGGGTGGGTGTCTGGGCGTTGAAGAAAGTGAGAGCTAAAGCACCCGTCACATGTGGGGTTCAAAGCAATGAAAACAGGACTTTCTGAAGTATTTAAAGCAACTGCAAACTTGTTTCTTTTTCTTAATCATTTCCAACCGTAGGCGAAACATCCTTGATGGTTTTTGTTTTTGTTTATGGTAATAGAATTTTGAGGCAACTGAGGATTCCCCCACTGATTCTATTTTGAATTCGTATGTAATCTTTTATATCATACATGTTTAATGCATGTAATTGTATTCCATTTCTGTTAGCAATGTGAGATTACTAATATTGCAAAGCTACTGATATTAACATCGTCGGTTCTTTGAACTTTCCAAGTCCCACAAATCCTTATCCTCAGCTTGGAGTTGAAGTTTTAACAAAGTAATCACTTGCTTTTCGCCTCCTTCGAGAGTAACATCAGATCATTTAGTCTCATAATCATGATTTGATGTTATCTCTCCAAGAAGGCGAAAGGCGAACAATTACTGCAACATCATTCACAACTGTACAATCTATGGCCACGAAGATAAAAATCCATCAAAATTTTATTTTGTTGAGATTTCGTCTAAAACCTTTTATGTATTCACCAAGCTGAAGAAGAAGGTACAAGGGAGAGGAGGAGAAGAAATGGAAGAAGAGAAAATGAGAAAGAAGACAGCTGTGAGAAAATCCTAAAACTAAACTCTCTCTCTATATATAGTATTCTCTACAGGGTTGGATCGGACCGAGTCAAATTATCACAACATTTCTGTTTCCATGTTTATCAATTAGTATGCGTTGTTATCACAACAATTTCGTTTCAATATTTATTGATTTTTTTATCAAAATTTTCCATATTTATCGTTTAGTATGTGTTGTTTCTATGTATATTTTTAAACCCTAACCTTAATCCATTAAGTTGCAAATAATATTTGTTTCGTTTTTGCACTTGATTTTGAGTAATTGATTTCAATTCAACAATTCTTCTTGTTCAAATATTTGCCGGTGCTTGCAAAACTCGGTTCACTAACATTAGGAGTGATCATAATCTGTGCAATAGGTATCTAGAGATTTAATAAGTCCAATATTATTACCATAGTATTACTATGCTTTATCCACTCTTCCAATTTTTTAACTTGCGTTGTGAGCTTATTAGGCCTTTGAGCCCCACGGGGGCATTTATGAACACCCTTAACCAACATCATCATCAAAATATTTATCAAAGTCAATATGAACATTTCACTCGAATTTCTTATTTGAATCAATCAACACCAGCGATGACATGATTAACTTTATGGACTCAAATCAATATGTACTTCCACATGAACATTTCACTTGAATTTCTTATTTGAATCCGTAATGCTTAAACATCATGAACGATGACAGAAGGGTATGGAATTATATCATTAATAGAAAATACAAATAAAAAATTAAAATTATCTGAGAATTTAAAATTCCAGAAGTGCGACCGCACCCGGGTGTCCATCATGATAAACATAAACGCAACCAAAACACAATATAAATCCTTCAAGCCACTTTTTTCCCTTTCATATAAGCAAGCTTCTCTGTACGAGACTTGTCAAGTCCAAGGGAAAGGAAAAAGAAAAACGAGAATCAAACAATTCAATCCAGTTTAACCAGAACTCAGTCATCAAAACCTGCTTCCTGTACAGAGCAACGGTTCATAATCGTTCAAGTTTATGGAAATTTTTCACTTCGAACAATACGCAGTTGTAGTAATGACTAGATCAGCAAGTGCCATGCAGGCGCAGCTCAAGCTAGAATTTCTGTATTACAACGGAATTGGCGAGGTCTGCTTGCTTAATGGTTTGACTTGGATCGGTAAGAAGTTTAGGGGGAATTCCCATTAGCTGCAATTGATAATTTGTTGCACTCCCAGGTCTAGATGTATTGATGAACGAATGGATGTCTTCAACTGTATTGCAAAAGTTGAAGCGAGCGACCATGCGTGTCCCATCAGCCAACCTAAGCTGAATGGAGGTTGTTGGTAAACTTTCATCTACAACGAGGCCAAGCGAAGGGCTTGGAGCAGTGTTGAGGGGACTGGAACTGACGGACGGTTCAGGAGTTGCTGATGTACTGCTACTACCAAGAGTTCTTGCGACACCCTGAAATGCTACCTGGCGCTTCTTCTCTGGTTCCTGCAAGAAGGTGAGCATAGGAATGATACTCTCAAATGGACTTCAAGAATTAGCCAATTGGCGGTCAATGTGTGTAAAAGGAAGATTGACCCTTTCGATCACTTTCTAAATAATGCTAAAAATAGATAGGGTGGGAGAGAGGCTCACAGGGTATTTCTCGTTCCTCCGTATCAGATTGACATGAACAGAAGACCTTCTATCAGCACTCTCAAGTTCTTTAGGACACTCGGACTTTCTGATGCTCTGCATTGAGATTCAACCAAGTCGTTAATACAACTCAAGAAGGTATTCTGAAACATATCAATTGATTTGCTAGTAAAAAAATGAAAACATATAGAATGAAACAAATGTTTGCAAGATGCATAAAATGGAAATGACAAGAATGCAGAAGAGAAAACTTAGTGATTGAGGAATGGAACACCTATTGCTTTATCTTTATTCTTTGATTCTATTTTTTTCTGTCAGTTTTAAGTCAAGTCCTAGTTGCATTACCTCCAAAAAATGAGCATTTTCAGGATCATCCAACCTCCTCAGAGGACCATCATTCACAGTGAAACCATTGGCCCAGAAAACAATGTTGTGAACAACAGTCTGAGGCTGCTGAGGAACAGAAGATACAGTTTCCCCAGAGAGTAATCTACCGGTTCCAATAAAAGTCGTTGAACTCGATGATGGATTAAGTTGATCGATAGGTCGTTCTACAGCTCCCAGTTGCCTAGCTTGATTGAAAATCTCATCTACCTCATTATTCTTTGACGGATCTTGAACAAGCATGCCACTGCAAAATTAAGAGTTATAACTGATCATCCTCAGCATTTTGCAAGGTCGGTGTTTTCTTCATATTAAGACTATGAGATAGGCATAGCTTGACATATTAAAGGAAACAGCTTCATCAACAATAAATAAACAGATGAATGCGTAAATATAAACTGAACCGCACATCGGATGTGCAGACCAAAACTTAGCAGCTTGTACTTATACCAGAAATAAGTCCAAAAAATCCAGCATTACAGATATTCCAATGCTATCAATATAGGAAAATAATTATGTATCGGCAGCAAACAACACAATATTTTGATGAAGCCTTCGAACTTTGCTTAAAAAATCAAAATTAATTTGCAGTTGCTTTTGCTTCCGGTGAAATTTTTACGGCAGAGAGAAGCTAAAGATTAATTTATCAAATAAAAATTATACATAAATCCATCAAAAGTTGTCAAACAAAGCCTTGATGTCCTCAACATGATCTTATATTCAGCCAAATGCAAATTCTGAGATCAGATGCAAGAATACGTTAAGCCTAAGATGCTTACAAATTTTTGCGATAAGAATCCATTAATAATGTCAATAACAATCGCATCAAATAGGAAAGAATTGAAATGAAATTAGAAAGAAAAGATAAAGAAGCGAGAGAAGAGAGGACCTTTTCTCGCCTCCAGTGTAGTACTCCTGGGGATGATCGGAATCGGTGTCGGAATCGGGTGCGGACGGCCTGTTGAGATCCGCGAGCGTGCGAATACCGCCGGCACGGCTGCTCGACGTCGTCTTAGCAGGTTTCTTGTCACGCGAGGCCATAGGTATTGTGTGATCAAGAAGGAAAGTTTTAGGAGAGAAGAATTGCAGAAAATGGATGTGATACGGAATGGAATCCCTGATTCAATAATTAAGCCATTTTTATTCCTTTTGATTCACCAAGCAATAACAGTTTGGGTCATTGCCCATTTCTTAACAGATATTGTTTTTGCCATTAAAATGGGGTTTACACCTTCACAAATGGGTAGCCAGCCCATTATCTCTGCATCTTTCTACCCATCATAACAGTAAATTAGATCCTTCTTAATTTTGACATTTGACAAACTAGTCACTATCATAAAAGGATGAACAATTTAGTCCTTTTTATTTATTAAAGCTAGAATAAAGACAATTAATTATAATAATTTAGTCCTCAATGTTTACAAGTTGGTCAGCTTTATCTTAACTTTGAAATCTTCAACACATAATTTACACATTTGTAAACATTGATGGCTAAATTTCTTGATTTTTTAGACTCAGTACCAAATTGACATTATGTGCAAACATACTGATAGTGGGTTAAATTTATGATTATGAAAACTAAAATTGACAAAAAAAAATTAGTATCATGATTAATTATCCTTAATTACTTTATTTGAAATTCAGAGGGACTAAATTACTTTTGTAAAAGTAATATATTTATCTAATTTCAAAATTAAGAATTACATAAGAAATTCTTTTACTATATAAAATAACTGTAATTTATTTTTAAAAAAAATATTATATATATAATTATGAAAGTTTAAAAAATACAAAAATGATTATAATGATAAGTTGAGACAAATTTTATCTAAACTATTAAATGGCGATGCACTCCATTCATACGACGCCTTCCCATTCTCCGACAAAGCACCAATGTTAAATACAACATTCCTCAAAAAAAAAAAAGTTAAATACAACAAAGTGAAAGACAGAAGGACAATTCATGTGACATGGATCGTTAAAATTATATATCTAAAAAATATACAGGGTTGATTAATAAATTTACTGAAGTAATTGATTGGTTGAAATTTGTTTTTTCTTTTAAAAAATAATATATTAAGAAAAACTTTAAGATGAAAAAATAGGTGTAGGTCTGGGGTACGACATATTTAGGGTGCAGCTAAAATAATGCAAGTTTTAAAATATGTTCTCGAACCGAAAATGTTAAGATTTTTTTATAATATTTTTTGATAGTTTTTTAGAGTTTTTTTTTTTTTGCAAGTATCGATACTTAGTTTAAATTTTTAGTTCGAGGACAAATTTCGAAACTTATCGTCTAAACCACACCCTAGACATGCCGCAATACGTTAGACTCACCCGAAAAAAAAAAAACAGATGCATTGAGAAGATCGGAATATTGTTGTGAATCATAGAGTGGGTGTTTGAGTCCTAGGATTTTCCGAACTTGAAAACCTTAAAACTTTGCATTAAGATGTCATTTTAGTACTCGACTCCTTCAAAGGTTTTCTCTCAACCATCTTCATCATCCATGGATGTAAGCTTCTTCTTTCTTACTTTGTTTTCAACTTTATTCATTTAATTTCTACTGTTATATATATATATATATAGTGTTGGAACCAAGGTTTTTAGTGTTGATATTTTTAAGTATTAAATTCTTTTTACTGATAATCTAGGAACGACCGCAATGATCTATTCATTAATCATCTAACTATTAGCGTGTTTCTGTTTTTGACACAAATCTTCTAAAATTTTCATTTTAGTTATAAAGTTATGATTTCATTATGTTTTGGGTAAAACTTTGATACACAGGCTGTGTAAAATACATAATCATGGGTATTTACATTATAAAAACTCAAATCTTAAATTTCTAACCCTAACCCTAAAAAGCTAAACCCCACACTCTAAACCATAAACCTTAAATTTTAAACACTAACCTTAAATTCTAAACCCTATAACCTAAACCCTAAACTAAAACTCTAACCCATAAAACTAAAAGGCACGTGTAAACTAAAGTTTACACGGACTGTGTATCAAAGTTTTTTACTTATGTTTTGGTTGTTGGATTGACTTGCAAATGTGACCATGGCCTACCCTTAAACTAAGGATTACTCAATCACGTCTTTCAATAAACTTAGCTGTCCGTTAAATGTTAATTTAGATATGAGGTAGAACATTTTCAAAACACGTGTATTAAATTGTAAACATGTATTGTATGTTTGATTCGGAGGACAGAAACACGAGGGGGCAGGAATGGGATGAAACCGATCCAACATCAGCTCAAAGGTTTACTGCAATATTTGAGAAAGTGAAAGAGGAGAAGAATGCTCCATTAATGCCCAGTTTCCCAAAACTAACGCATTCTTCAGATTTACCTACCACTAAACGTCCCATTCCTTCTTTTTACTCCAAGGTATTCTTCTTCTTAATCTCTTTAGGATTAAGGTTTTGTTTAATTAACATTTTAAGAATCAAATAATTATCTTACTAATAATGTTATTGTTTCGGAACCATGCAGGTATGCTGCCGTTTATCTTCGCGATGAAGTGTGAAGTGGAATCGAATTGCTTCTCAATAGTCGATTCTCTGTGGATCGATTGTAAGATGATTTTTACGTTCATGAACTGTGAATGCTTCTTTGCTTTTATCCACTTCTCTCTAATCACTACTGATAGCATATCTTATATAACATGAGAATGATTCAAATAGGTTTGGTAGGCACACAGCAGGGACCACTTAGATAATAGAAACAAATTAGGCAAAACAATTCAAAGGGACCATTTTGGAATTAATTTGTATGTTCTACATATTCTGTTCCCCCCGACATATCCTACAAATATAGAGGGGAGACAACACTATTGTATGTCCAACAAAACAATAGCTTGTTCTGTTCTTAATCAATACGAATTGCAGTCAGCTTATCAATCAACAGAGCATCAAATGAAAGGCATTAAAAGTACAAAGATAAGCCAGTTCAATGCATTTAGCTTAAGTGACGACTGACGACCAACCGGAACAATAGATAAAGAAAGGCTGGATGGAAAATTGAATCTCTAAGAAGAATGCCATAATCGATTGAGCCAATGTCTACTTTATCACCTTTGTGCACGGCTACTTCATTTTACTCTTTCCAGCTGTCCATGATGCTTTGGTTTTGAATCGGACTCTCCGTCATGACCTGTCAAACCTAAGCTCAAATCCAATGTGCTTTCGTTCAGATCTTGTCGTACTACTTTATGGTCCTCCTGAGACAGAGAATTGAAATTAAGTCAAATTTCGAGGCAAGACTTTCAAATCACATAGAAAACTTCTTAGTTATTCTTTATGTCGCTATACGGTACAAAATGAAACTATTCTTTGTAACATTCTAAAATTAGTACAGACTTCTCAACGAGATGAAAATAAAGCTACACAAATGGCACATCAAACCAAGAAGCTACACAAATGGCACATCAAACCAAGAGCCCGTCCCATACAAGCACCCAAGGGAAAAAAATCAAACAGTTAGCAGCACACCTCATTTTCTTCCATAGGTACATCATTAATGTCGGGTTTTTCATCAAAACCGTCATTCCTGGAAGTTGGCTCAGCTACACTAGGGTCAGACTCACTTGGTTTAGCTTCATCGTCAACATCTTCAGCGGCCTCATTTTCAGCAGCTTCCCTTTTCTGTTCCTCTAACACAGCAATCTGCATCCTCAAGCAATCAAAATAATTATAGGTTTTACAACCCAAAAACTTAACTGGTCCCGAAAATTTCCTATAAAAAGCCATATGACAAACCTCTGTGATTATCTAATCCAAAACATAACATGAATACTCGACACATTGTGCATCATGCCCATGGAATGCAATTCGCAACCTCAACAACAAAATCGTACAACCGAACCAAGACTTCCCACATCAAATTCCACATGGTTTAGCTCTTTCAGTAAGATTATCATATGCTATGTAAGTTGATATTGTAATTTCACATTAAGACTAACACAACCAAGTCACTTAAAGCAACTACATCAGATGTTGTTAGACCAAAAGAATTGTTTCGAGTCGACAACTCGAATCTGTGACCTTCTAATCAAAAAGTATTTACCTCGTTGTTTCCTACCAAGGCTTGCCCAATTCGAAAAGAAAAAGGGGTATATCTATATCATATAATCCGACTCCTCTTCCATTCCTATCTCCATTCCAACAGTTCCTATAGCATTATATTATTGGTTTTTTAAAACATTCCCAAACCTCAAACTGCATCTATGAGCATGAACAGACAAGAAGCTTGATTCTCTACATCATTGATCTCCTAGAATTTCTGCCTTTGAATCTTTGAGAGACCAAAGGAAAATAATCAAATAAACATTATAGAGTCAATTCGTAGCAAAATTCCAATTAAACAAATCTCCATTAGTCATATTAGTCTTAAGAAATCCTTAAAAAAACTTGAAAGCAGCTAACAACA